>ONZA01003571.1:38893-58316 GCA_900322205.1 Kewa caespitosa
TTTTTTTTTTATTGCACAATTTTTGTCAAATTTCATTCGGACCCCTGGAAGCCGATTTTCGTGACTTATAACCTTCGGTCTGGGCAATTTTAAGGGCTTCCCGGGGCCCGGTGGAGATTGGGCACCCCGTCGCAGGGGGGTGTTCCCACATCAATATAAGCCCCATCCACAGCGGTAGTTGCATCTGGGAACACATTTTAATGCCCGCTTTGGGCGTTTCCTTCAAAGCCTGACACGTGTCCGGGACCACCATATAGGCCATTTCGGAAAGAAGGCCATATAGGCCACTTCGGACCAAATAAAAGGCCGGCACAGACTCCAATAGCCTCTTAGGGCCCATATTTATTTGTGACACAGTTTTCTTCAAATTACATTCCGGACCCCCGGGTGCCGATTTTTGTGACTTATAGCCTTCGGGCCGGGCCACTTTCGGTGCATCCCGGGACCCGGTGGAGATTGGGCTCCCCATCGCAGGGACGCGTTCCCACATCAATATAAGCCCCACCCATGGCGACAGTTGCCCCCGAGAACACCTTTTACAACTTGTTTAAGGCGTTTTCCTTCAAAGCATGACACGTGTCCCGGACCACAATAGAGGCCATTTCGGACCAAATCGATGTCCCAAACGGACTCCAACGGCCTCCTAGGGCCTATATTTGTCCATGGCACAGTTTTCGTCAAATTTCATTATGGACCTCCGAGGGCTGACTTTCGTGAATAATAGCCTTCAGTCCGGGCCATTTTTAGGGTGTCTCGTGCGGTGCAATTAGGGCACGCGGTCGCAGGGGCCCGTTCCCACATCAATCGAAGCCCCACCTATGGAGATAGTTTCCCCCAAGAACACCTTTTACACCCCGTTTTGGGTGTTTTCCTTCAAAGTTGACACGTGTCTGGGACCACCATATAGGCCATGTCGGCAAGAAGGCCATATAGGCCATTTCGGACCAAATCATTGGCCGAAACAGCCTCCAATGGGCTCCTAGGGCCCATCTTTGTCTGTGGCACAGTTTTTGTCAAATTTCATTACGGACCCCCGGTGGCCGATATTCATGACTTGTAGCCTTTAATCGGAGCCATTATCGGGGCGTCCCGGGGCCTGGTGAACTTTGCGCACCCCGTGGCAGGCGCACGTTCCCACATCAATATAAGCCCTACCCATGGCATTATTTGTCCCCTAGAACACCTATTAAAACCTGTTTTGGGCATTTTCCCTTAAAGCCCGACACGTGTCTGGTACCACCATATAGGCCATTTTTGAAAGAAGGCCAAATAGGCCAATTCAGACTGAATGAATGGCCGAAACAGACTTCAATGGCCTCCTAGGGCCCATATTTGTTCAAGGCACAATTTTTGTCAAATTTCATTCCGGACTCTCGAGGGCCGATATTCGTGACTTGTAGCCTTCGGACCGTGCCATTTTCGTGGTGTCCCGAGGGCTGGTGGAGATTGGGCATCCGTTGAAGAGGCGCATTCCCAAATCAATGTAAGCACCACCCATGGCGACAGTTGCCCCCGGGAACACCTTTTATAGCCAGTTTAGGGCGTTTTCCTTTAAAGCCCAGCACGCGTGCAGGAACACCATATAGGCCATTTTGGAAAGAAGGCCATATATGCCATTTCGGACTGAATCAATGGCCGAAACAAACTCCAATGGACTCCTAGGGCCTATATTTTTCCGTGGCACAGTTTTCGTCAAGTTTCAATCCAGACCCCCGGGGGCCAATTTTCGTGACTTTCATAGCATTTGTCCAAGCCACTTTCAGGGTGTCACGGGCCTGGTGGGGATTGGGCACCCTATCGTATGAGCACCTTCCCAAATCAATAAAAGCCCCACCCATGGCAAAATTTGCCCTCGAAAACACCTTTTACAGTCTGTTTTGGGGGTTTTCCTTCGAAGCCTGACACGTGTCCAGGACCACCATATAGGTCATTTCGGACCAAATCAATGGCCGAAACGGACTCCAATGGCCTCTTAGGGACCTTATTTGTCTGTCACTCTGTTGCACAGTTTTGGTCAAATTTCATTCTGGACCTCGGGGGCCAATTTTCATGACTTATAGCCTTTAGTCCAGGCCATTTTAGGGGCATTCCGGGGACCGTTGGAGAATGGGCACCCCGTCGTAGGGGAGCGTTCCCACATCAATCTAAGCCCCACCCATTGCGACAGTTGACCCGATAACACATTTTAAAGCCCGTTTTGGGCGTTTTCCTTCGAAGCCCCACACGTGTCCGGGACCACCATATATGCCATTTGGAAAGAAGGCCATATACGCCATTTCGAACCAAATCAATGGCTTAAACGGACTCCAATGGCCTCCTAGGGCCCAGATTTGTCCGTGGCACAGTTTTTGTTTAATTTCATTCCGAACACCCGGTGGCCGATATTCATGACTTGTAGCCTTCAGTTTGGGCCATTTTCAGGGCGTCCCGGGGTCCGTGGTAATTGAGAATCTTGTCACAGGGGCAAATTCCAACATCATTAAAAGCCCTACCCATGGTGACAGTTGACCCCGGGAGCACCTTTCAATGCCCGTTTTGAGCGTTTTGCTTCAAATTTTGACACATGTCCGGGACCACCATATAGGCAATTTCAAAGAAGGCTATATAGGCCATTTCGGACCAAAAAAATGGCCGAAATGAACTCCAATCAACTCCTACGGCTCATATTTTTTCGTGGCACAGTTTTCTTCAAATTTCATTCCGGACCCCCGGGGGCTGATTTTCGTGATAGCCTTCGATCCGGGCCATTTTAAGGGCGTCCTAGGGCCCGGTGGAGATTGAGTACCCCGTCACAGGGGCGCGTTCCCACATCAATATAAGCCCCACCCACGGCCATAATTGTCCCCTGGAACACCTTTTAAAGCCCGCTTTGGGCGTTTCTTCAAAGCCCGACAAGTGTCCAAGACCACCATTTAGGCCATTTCGGAAAGAAGGTCATATAGGCCACTTCGGACCAAATCAATGGCCGAAACAAACTCCAATAGCCTAGGGCCCATATTTGTCCGTGGCACGGTTTTCGTCATTACATTCCAGACCCCCGGGGGCCGATTTTCGTTACTTAGCCTTCGGGCCGGGCCACTTTCGGGGTGTCCCAGGGCCCGGTGGAGATTGGGCGCCCCGTCGCAGGGACGCGTTCCCACATCAATATAAGCCCCATCCATGGCGACAGTTGCCCCTGGGAACACCTTTTACAGCTTGTTTAGGGCGTTTTCATTAAAAGCCAGACACGTGTCCGGTAGGGGTGTGCATTAACGGTTAACCGAACTGATAATGGTTATCGGTTCGGTTAACCAAAGTTTCGGTTATTGAAAATTGATAACCATTACCGAACCGATAACTTTGGTTAACCAAAAATCTCGGTTCAGTTACCCGGTTACCCTAATAACCAACAAGTTTTATTGAGTTTTCATGTTATTTATGATTTAGTATACAATAGCCCAATACAATAGCCATCACTTGTCACACAATCAGTAGATACTCTTTTCTACATGATTTGCTTCTAGTTGTGTACACTGTACCGTACTTAGTTACTAGGTAGTAGTTTAGTTTTAGTACTACAGGTGTTCATGGTTCAGTAAATAGTAATAGTAGAGAGAAGGCAAATGCTTGAGTTGTGTATTGTTACTGTGTTATAGATTTATTTCTCAAACATGAGTTTTATTATTTTTTAAAAACAGAAAATTAAAATAAGAGTGAACCCTTAACGGTTAATCGGTTAACCAATAAGTGAAAAATCAAAAACCATAACCTAACTGATAACCCGTTAATTTTATTGGTTCGGTAACTGAACCAACAAGTGATGAAATTATCGTTCAGTTAACCGAAAAATAAACCGGTTATCGGTTATTTTGGTTCGGGTTATTGGTTACGGTTATTTTTGCACACCCCAAGTGTCCGGGACAACCATAGAGGCCATTTCGAAAAGAAAGCCATATAGGCCATTTTGGGCCAAATCAATGGCCCAAACGGACTCCAATGGCCTCCTAGGGCCCATATTTGTCCGAGCTACAGTTTTCGTCAAATTTCATTATGAACCTCCGAGGGCTGATTTTCATGACTCATAGCCTTCAGTCTGGGCCATTTTCAATATGTCCCACGGCCCGGTGCAGATTGATCACGCTGTCGCAGGGGCGCATTCCCACATCAATATAAGCCCTACCTATGGCGATAGTTGCCCACGGGAACACCTTTTACAGCCCATTTTGGGCGTTTTCCTTCAAAGTTGACAAGTGTCCAGGACCACCATATAGGCCATTTTTGAAAGAAGGCCATATAGGCCATTTCAGACCAAATCAGTGGCCGAAACGGCCTCCAATGGCATCCTAGGGCCCATATTTGTCCGTCGGCACAGTTTTTGTCAAATTTTGTTCCGAACCCCCGGGGGCCGATATTCATGACTTGTAGCCTACGATCCGGGAAATTTTCGGGGCGTCTCGGGGCCCGATGGACATTGGGCACCCCGTCGCAGGGGCGCGTTCCCACATCAATGTAAGCCCTACACACGGCGACATTTGCCCACGGGAGCACCTATTACAGCCCGTTGTGGGCGTTTTCCTTCAAAGCCCGACACGTGTCTGGCACCACCATATGGTCCATTTTGGAAAGAAGGCCATATAGGCCAATTCAGACTGAATCAATGGCCGAAACAGACAGCGATGGCCCCCTAGGGCCCATATTTGTTCGTTGCACAATTTTCATCAAATTTCATTGTGGACACCTGGGGGCCGATATTCGTGACTTGTAGCTTTCTGTCCGTGCCATTTTTGGGGATTCCCAGGGGCTGAAAGAGATTGGGCATCTCGTCGCAAGGGCGCGTTCCCATATCAATATAGGCCCCACCCATGGCGACGGTTGCCCCCGGGATCACCTTTTACAGCCAGTTTTGGGTGTTTTCCATCAAAATCTGGCACGTGCCTAGGACCACCATATAGGCAATTTTGGAAATAAGGCCATGTAGGTCATTTCGGACTGAATCAATGGCCGAAATGAGCTCCAATGGCCTCCTAGGGCCCATATTTGTCCGTGGCACAGTTTTTGTCAAATTTAATCCCAGACCCCTAAGGTCGATTTTTGTGATTTATATAGCCTTCGTCCAGGCCATTTCCAGGGTGTCACGGGGCTTGGTGGAGATTGGGCACCCTGTCGTACGGGCGCGTTCCCACATCAATATAATCTCCACCCATGGCGAAAGTTTCCCCCGGGAACACCTTTTATAGCCCGTTTTGGGGGGTTTTTCTTCAAAGCCCATTACGTATCCGGGACCACCATATAGGCCATTTCGGAAAGATGGCCATATAGGCAATTTCGAACCAAATCAATGGCCAAAACGGACTCCAATGGCCTCCTAGGGCCCATATTTTTTTGTGGCACAATTTTCGTCAAATTTCATTTCGGACCCCCGGTGGCCTATTTTCGTGACTTGCCTTTGGTCCGGGCCATTTTCGGGGCGTCCTAGGGCCCGGTGGAGATTGGGCACCTCGTCGCAGCGGCGCGTTCCCAAGTCAATATAAGCCTCGCCCAAGGCGACAGTTGCTCCCGTGAACACCTTTAACTGCCCGTTTAAAACGTTTTCCTTCAAAGCTCGACACGTGTTCGGGACCACCATATAGGCCATTTCGGAAAAAAGGCCATATAGGAAACTTTGAACCGATTCAATGGCCGAAACGGACTCCAATAGCCTCCTAGGGCCCATATTTCTTTGTGTCACAGTCTTCGTCAAATTTCATTCCGTAACCCCGGGGGCCGATTTTCGTGGACTCGATTCGGGACATATTCGGGGCGTCCCAGTGCCCGGTGGAGATTGGGAACCCTGTCACAGGGGCACATCCCCACATGAATATAAGCCCCACCCATGGCGACAGTTTATCCCGGGAACACCTTTTACAGCCCGTTTTGGGCGTTTTCTTTCAAAGTCCGACACGTGCGTGGGACCACCATACATGCAATTTTGGAAAGAAGGCCATATAGGTCTTTTCGGACTGAATCAATGGCCGAAACGCACTCCAATGGCCTCCTAGGGCCCATATTTCTCCTAGGCATAGTTTTCGTATAATTTCATTCCGGATCCCCGACGGTCGATTTTCGTGACTTATAGCCTTCGGTCCAGGCCATTTTCGGGGCGTCCCAGGGCCCAAAGGAAATTGCGCACCCCGTCGCAGGGGCGCGTTCCCACATCAATATAAGCCCCACCAATGGCGATAGTTGCCCCTGGAACACCTTTTACAACCCGTTTTGGGAGTTTTCCTTCAACGTCTGTCACGAGTCCGGGACCACCATATAGGCTATTTTGGAAAGAAGGCATATAGGCCATTTGAGACCAAATCAATGGCCAAAATGGACTACAATGGCCTCCAAGGGTCCATATTTCTTAATGGCATAGTTTTCGTCAAATTTCATTCCAGACCCCCGGGGGCCGATTTTCGTGACAGCCTTAGGTCCAGGTCATTTTCAATGCATCCTGGGGCCTAGTGGAGATTAGTCACCCTGTCACAGGGGCGCGTTCCCATATCAATTTATGCCCCACCCATGGCGACAGTTGCCCTTGGGAACACCTTTTACAACTCATTTTGGGCGTTTTCTTTCAAAGTCCGACTTGTGTCCGAGACCACCAAATAGGCCATTTCAGAAAGAAAGCAATATAGGCCATTTCGGACCAAATCAATGGCCGAGACGGAATCCAATAGCGACCTAGGGACCATATTTATTTGTGACACAGTTTTCATCAAATTTCATTTCGGACCCCCTGGGGCCGATTTTTGTGACTTATAGCCTTCGCTCCGAGTCATTTTTGAGGTGTCCTTGTGCCCGGTGGAGATTGGGCACCTCGTCGCAGGGACGCGTTTCCATATCAATATAAGCCCCTCCCATGGCGATGTTTGCCCACGCGAACACCTTTTATAGCCCGTTTCGGGTGTTTTCCTTCAATGCCCGACACGTGTCTGGGACCACCATATAGGCCATTTTAGAAAGAAGGCCATATAGGTCATTGTGGACCAAATCAATGGCCGAATCAGACTCCAATGGCCACCTAAGGCTCATATTTGTCTATGGCACAGTTTTCGTCAAATTTCATTCTGGACCCTCGGGGGACAATTTTACTTATAGCATTTGGCCAGGGCCATTTTCGAGGCGTCTCGAGGCCCAGTGGAGATTGCACACCCTATCGCAGGGGCGTGTTCCCACAACAATATAAGCCCCATCCATGGCGACAATTGCCCTCGGTAACACCTTTTACAACCCATTTTGGCGTTTTCTTTCAAAGCCCGACACGTGTCCGGGACCACCATGTAGGCCATTTCGGATAAATTCAATGGCCGAAACGGACTCCAATGGCCTCCTAGGGCCCATATTTATCCGTGGCACAGTTTTCGTCAAATTTCATTTCGGACCACTAAGGGCTGATTTTTGTGATTTATATAGCCTTCAGTCCAGGCCATTTTCGGGGCGTCATGGGGCCCAGTGGATATTGGGCACTCTGTGGCAGGTGCGCGTTCCCACATCAATAGGAGCCCCACCCACGGCGATAGTTTCCCCCACGAACACCTTTTACATCCTGTTTTGGGCGTTTTCCTTTAAAGCCCAACACGTGTCTGGGACCACCATATAAGCCATTTCGAAAAGAAGGCAATATAGGCCGTTTCGGACAAAATCAGTGGTTTAAACGGACTCCAATGGCCTCCTAGGGCCCATATTTGTCTATGACACAGTTTTCATCAAGTTTCATTCCAGAACCCTAGGGGCTGAATTTCGTGACTCATAGCCTTCGATCTTGGCAATTTTCGGGGCGTCCCAAGGCCCGTTGGAGATTGGGCACACCATCGCAGGGGCACATTTCCACACAAATATAAGCCCCACCCATGGAATAGTTGCCCCCGGGAACACCTCTTAGAACCCGTTTCGGGGGTTTTCCTTCAAAGCCCGACACGTGTCCGGGACCACCATATAGGCCATTTTGAAAAGAAGGCAATATAGGCCATTTCGGATCAAATTAAAGGCCGGTACAGACTCCAATGGCCTCCTGGGGCCCATATTTGTCCGTGGTAAAGTTTACGTCAAATTTCATTCCGGGGGCCGATTTACGTGACTTGTAACCTTCAATCCGGGCCATTTTCGGGGAGTCTCAGAGCCCGTTGGAGATTGGGCACCCCGTCGCAGGGGCACGTTTCCACATTAATATAAGCCCCACCCATGGCGACAGTTGCCCCATGAAACACCTTTTACAAGCCATTTTGGGCGTTTTCCTTCAAAGCCAGACACATGTTCGGGACCACCATATAGGCAATTTTGGACTAAAGGCCATATAGGCCATTTAGGACCAAATCAATGGCCGAAACGGACTCCAATGGCCTCTTAGGGCCCATATTTGTCCATGGCACAACTTTCGTCAAATTTCATTTTGGACCCCCGAATGACGATTTTCGTGACTTCGGTCCGGGCCATTTTCGGGGCGTCCCAGGGCCTGGTAAAGATTGGAAACCCCATTGTAGGGGCGCATTCCCACATCAATATAAGCACCACCCATTGACACAGTTTCTCCCAGGAACACCTTTTACTGGCCGTTTTTGTCGTTTACCATCAAAGCCGGAATGTGTCCGGGACTACCATATTAGCCATTTCGGAAAGAAGGCCATATAGACCATGCCGGACCGAATCAATGGCCGAAACAGACTTGAATATCCTCCTAGGTCCCATATTTGTTCATGGCACAGTTTTTGTATGATTTGATTCCAGACCCATGGGTGCCGATTTTCGTGATGTATAGCCTACGGTCCGGGCCATTTTCAGGGCGTCCCAGGGCCCGGTGGAGATTGGGCACGCCATCGCAGGGACGCGTTCCCACATCAGTATAAGTCCCACCCATGGCGACAGTTGCCCCCGAGAACTCCTTTTAAAGCTCGTTTTGGGCGTTTTCCTTCAATGCCTAACACGTGTCAGGACGACCATGTAGGCCATTTCGGACCGAAGGCTATATTGGCCATTTCGGACCAAATCAATGGCCGAAATGGACTCCAATGGCCTCCTAGGGCCCATATTTTCTGTTGCACAGTTTTCGTCAAATTTCATTTTGGACCACGGGGGGCCGATTTACGTGACTTATAGCCTTCGGTCCGAGCCATTTTGGGGCATCCAAGGGCCTGCTGGATATTGGGCACCCTGTCGCTTGGGCACGTTCCCACAACAATATAAGCCCCACCCATGGTGACAGTTTCCCCCGGGAACACCTTTTACTGCCCGTTTTGGGTGTTTTCCTTCAAAGCCCGACACGTGTCTAGGACCACCATATAGGCCATTTCGGAAAGAAGGCCATATAGGCCATTTGGGACTAAATCAATGGACGAAACGGATTCCAATGGCCTCTTAGGACCCATATTTGTCCTTGGCACAGTTTTCGTAAATTTCATTCTGGAGCTTCGAGGGCCGATTTTCGTGACTTATACTTTCGGTCCAGGTCATTTTCGAGGCGTCCCGTGGCCTGGTGGACATTGGGAACCTTGTCGCAGGGGCGCGTTGCCACATCCATATAAGCCCCGCCCACGGCGATAGTTGCCCCCAAAAAAACCTTTTACAGCCCATTTTGGGCGTTTTCCTTCAAAGCCCGACACGTATCCGGGACCACCATATAGGCTATTTCGAAAAGTAGGCCATATAGGCCATTTCGAACCAAATCAATGGCCGAAACGAATTCGAATGGCCTCCTAAAGCCCATATTCGTCAAGGGAAGAGTTTTCATCAAATTTCATTCCGAAACCCCAGGGGCCGATTTTCGTGACTTATAGCCTTTGGTCCGGGACATTTTCGGGGCGTCCCGAGGCCCGGTGGAGATTGGGTACCCGTTCGCAGGGGCGCGTTCCCACATCAATTTAAGCCCCACCCATGGCAACAGTTGCCCCCGAGAACACCTTTTACAACCCGTTTTGGGCGTTTTCATTCAAAGCCCGACACGTATCCGGGACCACCATATAGGCCATTTAGAAAGAAGGCCATATAGGCCATGTTCGACAAAATCAATGGCCGAACCAGACTCCAATGGCCGAACCTGACTCCAATGGCCTCCTAGGGCCCATATTTTTCCGTGGCACAGTTATCATAAAATTTCATTCCGGACTTCCAAGGGCCGATTTTCGTGACTTATAGCCTTCGGTCTGGGCCATTTTCGGGGCGTCCCGGGGCCCGGTGGAGATTAGGCACCCTGTTGCAGGGGCACGTTCCCACAATAATATAAGCCCCATCCATGGCCATAGCTGCCTCCGGGAGCACGTTTTACAGCCTGTTTTGGGCGTTTTTCTTCAAAGCCGACACGTGTCCGGAACTACCATATAGGCCATTTTGGAACAAATCAACGGCCGAAACGAACTTCAATGGCCTCGTAGGGCCTATATTTTTCCGTGGTACAGTTTTTGTCAAATTTCGTTCGGACTTCCAAGGGCCAATTTTCGTGACTTATAGCCTTTGGTCTTTGCCATTATCGGGGGGGTCCTGGGGCCCGGTGGAGATTAGGCACCCTGTTGCAGGGGCGCATTCCTACATCAATATAAGCCCCATCCATGGCGACAATTGCCCCCGGGAACACCTATTACAGCCCGTTTTGGCCGTTTTCCTTCAAAGCCCGATATGTGTTCGGGACCACCATATAGGCCATTTCGGAAAGAAGGCCATGTAGGCCATTTCATACCAAATCAATGACCGAATGGATTCCAGTGGGCCATATTTTTCCGTCGCACAGTTTTCATCAAATTTCATTATAGACTCTCGGGGGCTGATTTTCGTGACTCATAGCCTTCGGTCCAGGACATTTTTGAGGAGTCGCGGGGTCTGGTGGATATTGGGCACCCCGTCACATGGACGCATTCCCACATCAATAGAAGCCCCCAACGATGGCAATACTTGCCCCCTGGAACACCTATTACAGCCCGTTTTGGGCATTTTCATTCAAAGCCCGACACGTGTCTAGGACCACCATATAGGCCATTTGGGAAAGAAGGCCATACACCCCATTTCTGACAAAATCAATGGTCGAAACGGACTCCAATGGCCTCGTAGGGACAATATTTGTCTGTGGCAATGTTTTCGTCAAATTTCATTTCTGACCCCCGGGGGCTGATATTCGTGACTCATAGCCTTCCGTACGGGCCATTGTCGGGGCTTCTTGGGGCCCGGGGGAGATTGGGCGATCCATTGCAGGGGCGCGCCCCCACATCATTATAAGCCCCAGCCATGGTGATAGTTGCCCCCGGGAACACCTTTTACAGCACGCTTTGGGTCTTTTCCTTCAAAGCCCTACACGTGTCTGGGACCACCAGATGGGCCATTTCGGAAAGAAGGCCATATAGGCCATTTAAGACAAAATCAATGGCTCAAACAAACTCCAATGGCCTCCTAGGGCCCATATATGTGCGTGGCACAATTTTCGTCAAATTTCGTTCGGACCCCCGGGGGCCGATTTTTGTGACTTATAGCCTTCAGTCCGGGCCATTTTTGGGGTGTCCCATCGTAGGGGCGCATTCCCACAACAATATACGCCCCACACATGGAAAAATTTTCCCCCGGCAACACCTTTTACAGCCCGTTTTGGGTGTTTTACTTCAAAGCCTGATACGTGTCCAGGACCACCACATAGGCCATTTCGGAAAGAAGGCCTTATAGGCGATTTCGGACCAAATCAATGGCCGAAATAGACTCCAATGGCCTCCTAGGGCCCATAATTGTCCGTGGAACATTTTTCTTCAAATTTTATACCGGACCCCGGGGGTAGATTTTCGCCACTCACAGTCTTCGGTCCAGGCCTTTTCGGGGAGTTCCAGGGCCCGGTAGAGATTAGGCACCCTGTTGAAGGGGCACGTTCCTACATCAATATAAGCCCTACCCATGGAGACATTTGCCCCCGGCAACACCTTTTACAACCCGTTTTGGGCGTTTTCCTACAAAGGCTGACACATGTCCGGGGCCACCATATAGTCCATTTCGGAAAGAAGGACATGTAGGCCATTTCGGACCAAATTAATGGCCGAAACGGACTCCAAGGGCTTCGTAGGGCCGATATTTTTCTTTGGCAGAGTTTTTGTCAAATTTCATTTGGACCCCCTGGGGCCGATTTTCGGGTCTTATAGCTTTCTCTCCATGCCATTTTCGTGTGTCCCGAGACCTGGTAGAGATTGGGCACCCCGTCACAGGGACGCGTTCCCATATCAATGTAAGCCCCACCTAGGTGACAGTTGCCCCCGAGAACACCTTTTACAGCCTGCTTTGAGCGTTTTCCTTCAAAGCCCTACATGTGTCCGGGACCATCTTATAGGCCATTTCGGACCAATCAATGGCCGAAACGGACTCCAATGGCCTCCTAGGGCCCATATATTTCCGTAACAATTTTTTTTTCAAATTTCATTCGGACCCTCGAGTGCCAATTTTCGTGGCTTATTGCCTTCAGTCCGGGCCATTTTCGGGGCGGCCCGCATCTCGGTGGAGATTGGGCATTCCGTCGTAGGGGCGCATTCCCACATCAATATAAGCCCCACCCAAGGCGAGAGTTGCCCCCGGGAACACCTTTTAAAGCCCGTTTTGGGCGTTTTCCTTTAAAGCCGGACACGTGTCTGGCACCACCATATAGGCCATTTTGGAAAGAAGGCCATATAGGCCATTTCGGACCAAGTCACTAGCCGAAACATACTCTAAACGCCTGCTAAGGCCCATATTTGTGCGTGGCATAGTTTTTCATTAAATTTCATTCCTGACCCGCGGGGTTCGATTTTTGTGACTTGTAGCCTTCCGTCTGGGCCATTTTCGGGGCATCCTGCGGTCCGGTGGAGATTCGGCACCCCGTCGTAGGGGCACGTTCCCACATCAATTGAAGTCCCACCCAAGGCGACAGTTACCCCGGGAACAACTTTTACAGCCCGTTTTGGGGTTTTTCCTTCAAAGCCTGACACGTGTCTGGGACCACCATATAGGCCATTAAGGAAAGAAGGCCATGTAGGCCATTTCGGAAAAAATCATTGGCCGAAACGGTCTCCAAAGTTCTCCTAGGGCCCATATTTGTTGGTGGCACAGATTTCGTCAAATTTCATTCCGAACCCCCGAGGGCCGATTTTCGTGACATCCTTGGGCTCAATTGAGATTGGGCACCCTATGGCAGAGGCGTGTTACCACATCAATATAAGCCCCACCCATGGCGACAGTTGACCTCGGGAACACCTTTTACAGCCCATTCTGGGTGGTTTCCTCAAAGCCCGACACGTGTCCGAGACCATGATATATGCCATTTCGTAAAGGAGGCAATATAGGCCATTTCGAACCGAATCAATAGCCAAAACGGACTTCAATGGCCTCCTAGGACCCATACTTTTTTGAGGCACATTTTTCGACAAAAATTTCATTCCGGACCTCCAGGGGCCGATTTTCGTTACTTATAGCCTTCGGTCCGGGCGATTTTTAGGGCGTCCCGGGGCCCGATGGAGATTGGGTACAACGTCACAGGGGCGCGTTTCCACATCAATATAAACCTCACCCATGGCGATAGTTTCCCCGGGGAATACCTTTTACAGCATGTTTTTGTTTTCCTTCAAAGCGTCACACGTGTCCAGGACCACCATATATATAGGCCATTTCGGAAAGAAGGCCATGTAGGCCATTTTGGAAAGAAGGCCATTTAGGCCATTTCAGACCGAATCAATGGTCGAAACAGACTCCAATGGCCTCCTAGGGCCCATATTTCTCCATGGCACAGTTTTTGTCAAATTTCATTCAGGACACCCGAGCGCCGATTTTCATGACTTGTAGCCTTCGGTTCATGCCATTTTCGGAGCGTTTCAGGGCCCGATGGAGATTGGGCACCCCATTGCAGGGAACGTTCCCTCATCAATATAAGCCCCACCCATGGCCACAGTAACCCTTGAAAACACCTTTTCAGCCCGTTTTGAGCGTTTCCCTTCAAATACCGACACGTGTCCGAACCACCATATAGTCCAATTTGGAAAGAAGGCCATACATGCCAATTCAAACCAAGTCAATGGCCGAAACAACATCCAATGGCCCATATTTGTATGTGGCACAATTTTTGTCAAATTTCATACCAGACGCCCAGGGGCCGATTTTTGTGGTTTATAGGCTTCGCTCCGGGCCATTTTCAAGGCATCCCGGGGTCTGTTCGAGATTGGGAACCTCGTCATAGGGGCACGTTTCCACATCAATAAAAGCCCCACCCATGACAACAGTTGCCCTGGGGAACACCTTTTACAGCCCATTGTGGGTGTTTTCCTTCAAAGCCCGACACGTGTCCGGCACCACCATATAGACCATTTCGGAAAGAAGGCCATATAGGCCATTTCGGACCAAATCAATGGCTGAAACGGACTCCAATGGCCTCCTAGGGCCCATATTTGTCCATGGCACATATTTTGTCAAATTTCATTCTTGATCCCCGGGGGTCGATTTTCGTGAATCATAGCCTTCGGTCCGGGCCATTTTCGCGGCATACCAGGGCCTGGTGGATATTGGGCACCCCGTCGCAATAGCGCGTTCCCACATCAATATAAGCCCCACCTATGGTGACAGTTGCTCCAGGGAACACCTTTTACAGCCGCTTTTTGGCGTTTTCCTTCAAAGCACGACACATGTCTGGGACTACCATATAGGCCATTTCGGACCGAATCAATGGCAGAAATGGACTTCAATTGACTCGTAAGGACCATATCTTTCCATGGCACAGTTTTCAGCAAATTTCATTCCGGACCCACGCGGGCCGATTTTCGTGACTTAGCTTTCGGTCTGGGCCATTTTCGGGGCGTCCTGGGGCCCGGTGGAGATTGGGAACCCCGTCGCAAGGGCACGTTCCCACATCAATATAAGCCCCACCCATGTCGATAGTTTCCACCGAGAAAACCTTTTACAGCCTGTTTTCCTTCAAAGCTCGACACGTGTGCAGGACCACCATATAGGCCATTTCAGAAAGAAGGCCATGTAGGCCATTTCAAACAGCATCAATGGCCGAATCGGACTCCAATGGCCTCTTAGGTCCCATGTTTGTGCGTGCCACAATTTTCGTAGAATTTCATTCCAGACCTCCGGGGGCCAATTTCCGTGACCTATAGCCTTCGGTGCGGGTCATTTTCGAGGCGTCTTGGGGCTCGGTGGAGACTGGGCACCCCGTCACAAAGGTGCATTCTCATATCAATATAAACCCACCCATGGAAACATGTTCCCCCGGGAACACGTTTTACAGCCCATTTGGGTCGTTTTCCTTCAAACCTCGACACGTGTCCAGGACCACCATATAGGCCAATTTTGAAAGAAGGCCATATAGGACATTTCGGAATAAATTAGTAGCCGAAATGGACTCCAAAGGCCTCCTAGGGCCCACATTTCTCCGTGGCACAGTTTTTGTCAAATTTCATTCTGGATCCCCGGGGGCCGATTTTTGTGACTTGTAGCCATTGGTCCTGGCCATTTTCGAAGCGTCCCGGGCACTGGTGGAGATTGGGAACCCTGTTGCATGGGAGAGTTCCCACATCAATATAAGCCCCACCCACGGCGTAAGTTCCCCGCAGGAACACCTTTTAAAACCCGTTTGAGCGTTTTCCTTCAAAGCTCGACACATGTTCGGGACCACCTTATAGGCCATTTCGGAAAGAAGGACATATAGGCCATTTTGAACCGATTCAATGGCCGAAATGGACTCCAATGGCCTCCTAGGGCCTATAATTTTTCAGTGGCACAGTTTTCATCAAATTTCATTCCAGACCCTTGTGACTTAGTCTTCGGTCTAGGCCATTTTCTCGGCGTCCCGGGGCCCGATAGAGATTAGGCACCCCGTCGTAATGGTGCGTTATCACATCAATATAAGCCCCACCAATGGCGACAGTTGCCCCCAGAAACACCTTTTACAGCACGTTTTGGGCATTTCCCTTCAAAGTCCGAGACGTGTCCGGGGCCACCATATAAACCATTTCGGAAAGAAGGCCATATAGGCCATTTTGGACCGACTCAATGGCCGAAACGGACTCCAATTGCCTCCTAGGTCCCATATTTATCCGCGGCACAATTTTCATCAAATTTCATTGCTGACCCCCGGGGGCCGATTTTCGTGACTATAGACTTCAGTCTCGGCGAGGCTCAGTGGAGATTGGGTACCCCGTCGNAAGGGTGCATTCCCACATCAATTTAAGCCCTACCCATGGCAACAGTTTCCCCTTGGGAACACCTTTTACAGCCCGTTTTAAGAGTTTTCCTTCAAAGCCCGACACGTGTCTACAACCACCATATAGGCCATTTCGGAAAGAAGGCCATACAGGCCATTTTGGACCAAATCAATGGCCGAATCGGGCTCCAAAGGCTTCCTAGGGCCCATATTTGTCCGCGGCACAGTTTTCGTCAAATTTCATTTCGGATCCTTGGGGGCCGATTTTCATGACGTAAAGCCTTCGGCCCAGGCCATTTTTGGGGCGTCCCGGGGCCTGGTAGAGTGTGGGTACCCCGTCCCGCGGGCGCGTTCCCACATCAATATAAGCCCCACTCATGGCGATAGTTTCCCCAGGGAACACCTTTTACAGCCTGTTTTGGGCGTTTACCTTCAAGGCCGACACGTGTCCGGGACCACCATAGAGGCCATTTCAGAAAGAAGGCCATATTGGCCATTTCGGACCGAATCAATGGTTTAAACGGGCTATAATGGCCTCCTAAGGCCCATATTTGTGCTTGGCATAGTTTTCATCACATTTCATTCCAGATCCCTCGGGGCAGATTTTCGTGACTTATAGCCTTCCGTCCGGGCCATTTTAAGGCGTCTTGGGGCCTGGTGCATATTGGGCACCCCGTCGAAGGGGAGCATTCCCACATAATTCAAGCCCCACCCATGGCGACAGTTGCCCTTGGGAACACCTTTTACTGCATGTTTTTGGTATTTTCCTTCAAAGCCTGACACGTGACTAGGACCACCATATAGTCCATTTCGAAAAGAAATCCATATAGGCCATTGCGGCCCAAATCAGTGGCCGAAACGGACTCCAATGGCCTCCTAGGGCCCATATTTGTCCGTGGAATAGTTTTCGTCAACTTTGATTCTGGAACCCCGGGAGCTGATTTTAGTGATTCATAGCCTTCGGTCCGGAGCATTTTCGAGGCGTCACGGCCCAGTGGAGATTGGGCATCTCGTTGCACGGGCGTGTTCCCACATCAATATATGCCCCACACATGGAGACAGTTGCCCCCGGGAATACCTTTTATAGTCTGTTTTGGGCGTCTCCCTTTAAAGCCCGACATGTGTCCGTGACCACCATATAATCCATTTCGGACAGAAGGCCATATAGGCCATTTTGGATCGAGGGCCATGTAGGCCATTTCGGACCAAATCAATGGCTGAAACGGACTCCAATGGCCTCTTAGGGCCCATATTTGTCTGTGGCACAGTTTTCGTCAAATTTCATCCCGGACCCCGGGGGGCGATTTTCGTGACTTAAAGCCTTCGGTCCGGGCAATTTTCGGGGCGTCCAGGGGTTGTGGAGATTGGGCACCCCATTGCAGGGGCGCCTTCCCACATCAATATAAGCCCTACCCATGGCGACATTTGCCCCCAGGAACACCTTTTACAGCCTGTTTTAGGCGTTTTCCTTCAAAGTCTGACACGTGTCCGGGATCACCACATAGGCCATTTAGGGAAGAAGGCAATATAGGCCATTTCGGACCAAACCATTGGCCGAAATGAACTCCAATGGCCTCCTAGTTCCCATATTTTTCCGTGGCATAGTTTTCGTAAAATTTCATTCCGGACCCTTGGGGCCGATTTTCGTGACTTATAGCCTTCGGTCCGGGCCATTTTAACTGCGTCCAGGGGCCCGTGGAGATTGGGCACCCCGTCGCAAGGGCGCGTTCCCACATTCATATAAGCCCCACCCGTGGTGACATTTGCCCGTGGGAACATTTTTTACAGCCCGTTTTAGGCGTTTTCCTTCAAATATTGACACGTGTCCGGGACCACCATATAGGCCATTTCGGAAAGAAGGCCATATAGGCCATTTCGGACCGAATCAATGGCTGAAACGGACTCCATCGGCCTCCTAGGGCCCATATTTATCCGTGGCACATTTTTCGTCAAATTTCATTCCGGACCCGCGGGAGTCGATTTTCGTGACTTTAAGCCTTCGGTCCGGGCCATTTTCGGGGCGCCCAGGGCCCGGTAGAGATTGGGCACCCTCTTGTAGGGGCGCGTTCCCACATCAATATAAGCCCCATCCATGGCGACATTTTCCCCTGGAACACATTTTACAGCCCCATTTTGGCGTTTTTCATCAAAGCCCGACCCGTGTCTGAGACCATCATAAAGGCCATATAGGCCATTTCAGACCAAATCAATGGCTGAAACGGACTCCAATGGCCTCCTAGGACCCATATTTCTCCGTGGCAAAGTTTTCGTCAAATTTCATTCCTGAGCCCAGGGGGCCTATTTTCGTGACTTAGAGCATCCACTATCATGACCTTCTCAAAGGTTTTGAGGAGAGATAAAATGACAAAACCCCAAGCCATGATAGTGGCAGAAGGCTTTTGTGAAACCCATGTCGAGAGAGAGTGCTCGAAAAGTCATTGGAGACATTTGGAAAAGTGGTAGCAAAAATAGGAGAGAGAAAACTGGTGGGGTACAGATAAAAAGTATGAGAGAGAGTGTTTATGTCCTTGGTCATGATAGTGAAAGGAAAAACCCATGAGTTTTACTTTAGCCTAAAATCTGATGTGGATGAGAGACAAAACCTTTGTCAAGGTCCTGATAAATGATGCTCTTATAACCATCGGTCCAGGCCATATTCAGGGCGACCTGGGGCCTGATGGAGATATGGCACCCCGTCGAAGGGGCGCGTTCCCACATCAATATAAGCCCCACCTATGGCGATAGTTGCCCCTGGGAACACCTTTTACAACCCGTTTTGGGCGTTTTCCTTCAAAGCCCAACACGTTTGTGGAACCACCATATAGGCTATTTTGAAAAGAAGACCATATAGGCCATTCAGGACCCAATAAATGGCCGAAATAGACTCCAATGGCCTCCTAGGGCCCATATTTCTCCGTGCCACAGTTTTCGTCAAATTTCATTCCGGATCCGCGGGAGCCGATTTTCGTGAACTTATAGCCTTGAGTCCGGGCCATTTTAAGGGCGTCCCAGGGCCCGATAGAGATTGACGAGGCTAATTCGGATCGCCTAAATCAAATATAAAACCTACTAATTTACTCCAAATTAACGTAGTATGGGAAGTAGGGATCGTATCCACAGGGAAAGGGAATTTCGTAAATCTTTCGAGTGTAAATCGAGTAACCAAATAAAAGGGGGATTTTAACTTGAATAAGTGATTACAACTAAAGAAAACAAATATCAAAACAAGTAAAAAGTAGTGGGAATCAATAAGAGACAAGTCTTGGCTTGATTAATATCTACTACTATCCTTCA
>ONZA01003578.1:4475-14663 GCA_900322205.1 Kewa caespitosa
AGGAGTTACCTAGATCTAGGGCAATTCAAAAATAACCGTAACCGATAAACTGCAAAAGCCGAACCACAAAATAGGTTAACCGAACCAAAAAGTCAATACGGTTAATCGAACCGTAAAAACCGATAATTAACGGTTCGATTATGGTATTGCCTGTGGAGTTTATCGGTTAACCGAATCGTTGATTAAAAAAGTAGAATTTTACTTTCTTTTTCCCAGGAAAGTAAATGTTATTTTAGCAGTTTGCGAATTTTTGGGTTTGTTTTGATTGTGGTGCGACCGTGTGAGTAAAAGTGTACATGATCAAATTCTCTTTGTAGGCTTTTGGGTCTGTTTTGTGTATCAACTGTGTCAAAAATAAATAATTTAGGAGTCCTTATTTATTTTGCTTATAGTGGATTTATGAAAAAAAATGATTTTTGCTTTTGGTTTGAGGAATCAATGAACATTGAGATTTTTATTCAAATACAAGAGTCAATCGAAAAAAAAAAATTAGAGAGAGAAAAAGTGAAAAAAAGGTTACATGGTAACATCATAACCGAACCGAAGATTTGGTTAACCGCCTTTAAAACGGTTCGGTTATGACCTTAGATTTACGATAACTTAATAATCGGTTAACCGATGTTCGGTTAATCGAAACCTCGGTTAATCGACTTTGAACACCCCTACCTAGATCAAATGAACTCTGTGATCAACCGATCATTACAGTGGAGAGCAACTTCGAGATATCTAGGTGGAGGCTCCTTAGGTGATTCATTAAAGGTAATAACGGAAAAAGTGGAGCATCATGGCTAGCCGAAAAAAATATTTTTTTTTTTTTTTGCAGGGAACCCCTTTTTAAAATACCTCTTTTGTAAAAAAACTCATTTTATATTAAACTTGTGAAGATCCCCCTTTTAAATTAGTTTTCCTTTGCAATAACCGCCATTTGCATATTTCCGGTGAATAAAGCATGTGAACTTCCCGAAATGCCCTCACTTAATTTGCACATGCTTTTTAATGAAGCTTAAATTCTTTAGAACCACCTTATTCCTTCCCCTTATTATTCCTTCCCAACTGAAACTCCCATCTCTTTCTTGATTTCTTGTTCTTACTAACGTCCTCCCATTTCCCCCAATTTTATTTTCTCAAGGAAGAACCCAAACTGAAAGGTAAAGTTTTTGTACTCTTGTTCTTCTGGAACTAAAAATTGTACATCTTATCAAAATTTAGGGTTGTTTGAAATATGCTTACTTGAAATAGGGTTTGAGTATGTCAAATTAGGGTATTGTTTGAACAAGGTTATTTTCAGATTATGCTCGTAAATTTCTTAACAAATTTTTGTCTTGCACCATTTGTTTCCATAGGAAGGATGTCAAACACGTCTCACTCTCCACTGTGCATTTGTAAGAGACCGGATTCATTGCAAACTTCAGCTAAGTACACCCAAGCTTCAAGACGAACAAAGAGAGAGAGAGAGAGAGAGAGAGATGATGATGTCAATTAGAAGAGAGACAAAGACAAAAAAAAAATTCATTTTTTTCCCTTTGCTTTCGTGATTTTGGATTTCTTTGTTGAAGGAAAAAGGAATGGAGTAAAAGGTGGTTGGTAAGAATCAGTAAAGTATCATTAAAAGGCATGTGCATATCATGTGAGGGCATTTCAGAAAGTTCATTTACTTTATTCATCAAAAATATGCAAATGATGGTTATCGCAAAGGAAAACTAGAGCTACTCACAAAGTTTAACATAAAGTGCATTTTTTTTTTCAAAGAGGTATTCTAAAAGGGGGTTTCCCGCAAAAACACACACAAAAAAATAAATAAATAAATAAAACTAAAGTGGAGCATCCAGTAAGAGATATCACCATTAACCAATGGAAAAGATAAACATTACCATGCATTTAGAAGAACAACCATCAACATGTCGAAATTAACATGTGAACATGTACAAGGGGCTTTCTGAGGTCATGTTTTTGGAATGTACACATTCTTATACATTGTATTTTGTTCTTACATTGTATTTGGTAAATATCTTGTTAATATTATGGAATCTTCTTATCTCATGTATACATTCCCATGAGGTGAATGAGGAAACCCAAGTCCATTGGTCACAGTAATTCTACATGATATCAAGCTTCAAACCGATCCTGCAACCCTAACCACAAACCCTACTCCAGCCGCCCCACACAGCCACATATATGTCTAACGATGACCATGGTAGCAAAGGTTATGGTTGGGGTCGCGGTGGACACGACGGCAACAAAGGTGGTTGTGGGAGGGGCTGTGGGCCATAAGCTCAGGTACATGTTGTCTAGGCTCACACTGGTTCCATTGGTCCAGTCTCTCATACTTCTGGTCATCACCCACTTCTGACTCTCAGTTTGGAACAATGTGATTCTTTGCTTGATTATTTAAGTACTCATAAATCTACCATATCTAATAAGCTTGTTGGTGAGTATATCTTATCATTTTGGATTACTGATACAGGTCCTATTATTTGTCGAAAATTGTTGAAATCCTTCTTATTTATGTTCGTCTGCCTAACGATTTTGTCTCGTATGCTAAACATACTGGTGAAGCTGGTCTTGGTGGCGGTCTTGTTCTTCGACAAGTGTTACTTGTCCCATATTTAGAGTGCAATTTGCTTTCTATTACTACTATCCTTGATGATGTTGATGGATATTTTGTAAGTAATTGCAAAGTTGTGTGATACAGGACCGTACTTTGACGAAGTTGATTGGAGCGGGTGAGCGGTCTGGTGGGCTTTGTGTTCTCTGTGGGTCGATGTTAGCTCATGTTACACATGCCCACTTGGTGACCAAATAAAGCCTCCGATTCTGATCTCTGGCATCGCCGCATGGCTCATCCTTCCTCCCGTGCTGTTAGTTTACTTCCCGTTGTCTCTGGAGGTGTTAGTTTACATGGTAATAAGATTTGTGATATTTGTCTTCAAACTATAAAGACTCATGATGTTTTTCACTCTAGTGACAGTCGTGGTACAGAAACTTTTGAGATTATTCATATTGATATTTGGGGACTATGCATACAAGTTTCTGCATGTGGTGCAAAATCTTTCCTTATGATAGTTGATAATTTTTTCGTCATGGGTATATTTTTTGTCTTGCGAAAGTGAATTTCTTTCGCATAAGAACTTTTGTGCCATGCTACTTCAAACTCAATTCTCCAAGACCTTTAAAGTTGTTCGTATTGATAATGGGACAGAGTCTTGTCCTCTTCAGTCGTTTTTTTGATTGCTTGGTGTGCTTTTTCAACGTTCCTGAGTTGGTATTCTTCAGCACAATGGTCATGTTGAATGGAAACAAAGTCACATATTAAATGTAGCTTGCTCTTTCCAATTTCAAGCCTGTTTATCATTAAAGTTTTGGGGTGAATCTGTTATTATAGCTGCATATGTGACTAATCACTCACCTACCCCCCTTAATAATGGTCAAACACCTTATGAATTGTTGTATGATGTGTGCCTGCATGTAAACACATTCTTGTGTTTGGTTGTCTGTGCTATGCTTACAACATGACGCGTGATAAAGATAAGTTCAAGGAAAGATGGCGGAAATGTGGCAGACACACTTGTTCCCTCACTTCCATCATCTACTGTCATGGGGAGTAAGTCACCAGTTAGGGGGAGCCCTCCCGTTGGTCCCAATGCTCAGTCTTTGTTGTTGAGTAAAGGTCACTGTTTCAAGAAACCTAATGTTCATCTTAAAGACTACATGTGCAACAACGTGCTGAACATAGACCCTCGATCTTCCACCGTATCCTCCGCTCCTTCAGCTTTGTTAGGTACCTCGTATCCCTTAGCTTCTTATGTTGCTCATGACTAATTCTCTGTTGTACACCGAGATTTTCTTGCCATCGTTACTTTTACCATTGAACCTATGAGTTGTAAGGAAGCTGTTGTTAATCCTGCTTGGTGCGAAGCTATGTGCAAAGAGATTGACGCTCTCTCAATCGCACATGGATGCTTGAACAATTACCTCCTCAGAAGCGGACCATTCCCTGTAAGTGGGTTTATCAAACTAAGTTTTATTTTGATGGCAGCCTTGAACATCAAAGGCTCATCTTGTGTGTTGTGGAAATAGATAGAAGAAAGGTGTTGATGTTAAAGAGACTTTTGCTCCAGTCGCAAAAATGATCTTTGATCGTACTTTTCTTGCCGTTGTTGTTGCTCATATTTAGGAGTTGCATCAAATGGATGTTCATAACGCATTCCTGCATGGTGACGTACATGAGGAAGTTTACATGCGCCCTCTACCAGACTTTCAAACATATCGTTCGGTGTTTGTTTGTCGTCTTCATAAGTCTCTCTATGGTCTTTGCCATGTACCCCAAAATTGGTTAACTAAACTTGCTGCTGCCTTTGAAAGTCTATGATTTTACTCACTCCTGTGACGATTACTAGTTGTTTTCCCTTTATGATGATAATTTGTCTTTATGTGTCATGATTTATGTTGATGATAGTGTCATTGCTGGAAATGACAGTGCCGCAATAGCTCGTCTTAAGGATTACCTTAATTATTGATTCCATATGAAAGATCTTGGCAGAATGAAGTATTTTCTGGGATTGAGGTAGCTCGTAACGACGATGGTCTTTTTGCAGTCAGCGTAAATATGCTATTGACATTCGTTAGGAAACAGGTTTGCTTGGAGCAAAACCTGCAGCTTTCCAATGGAGACTAATCATCAGCGCTTTGCTAGAGGATTCCTCTTTCGTATTGGTGTTTAGTGGATCGTCTAATTTACCTCACCTTCACACCCCTGTTCTTAGTTACGATGTTCATATCTTAGCACACAACAACATTGGAATGCAACCCTATGTGTCGTACGTTATCTAAGGGTACACAGGGGCATGTTATTTTTCTTAGTGCATATAGTAATTTGTAGCTTCACGGTTATTGTGACTCGGATTGAGGCACTTGTCGTCTGTCTCCGATATCACTCACTAGTTACTTTGCTCTTCTTGGTCAGTCCCATCTCATGGAAGACCAAGAAACAATCCACTATCTCCAAGTCTACCACCGAGGCAGATTATCATTCTATGGCCATGACCATGGCTGAGCTAATATGGTTAGGTTATCTTCTTCAAATATTTGGGGTTCACCCTCAGCCTTGTCGCTTGTATTGTGAGAATACCATTGTGTTGTATATTGCCTCCAATCATATTTCCATGAGCGCATTAAGCACATCTATATCGATTGTCATTATTTTCATCAAATGATGGAGGGAAGTCTTAGCAAACACTCTCATGTTCGCTCGTTAGAACAATTAGTAGATGTCTTCACCAAGGCCCTAGGTAAAAATCAATTCGCATATATGTTGCGCAAGTTGGGCATTGTAAATCCACATGCTCCAACTTGAGGGGGAGTGTTGGCAATGTTATGTATTCTTACATTGTATTTGGTTCTTACATTATATGTGGTAAATACTTGTTATTGTTCTAGAACCTTTTTGTGTCTTGTATATATTCCAATAAAGTGAATGAGAAAATCCATGTCAAGTGGTCATAGTCTTTCTACAGGTCCCCTCGATAAACATTAATACTTATTAGTAAATGTTGTAATTATGTCTAATTACACATAAATTTACATGATACAAATTCAAGACACACTTCTAAAAATGAGGAGACATGAAAATTAAACAAATAAATAGTATAATTTTTTGTGTCATTTTTCTATGCAATGCAAAAATTGAAAATAATTTCTACTATTCCCTACTTTGAAAGTATTTTCCTATTTACCGTCCACGTAGGAATGAACGCTGGCTCGGGTGAGCCGCTATATCGGTTAGCGGTTTATTGTGTGAATACAAAACCTCATTTCCCCGAAACTGAACTTTGCTCAATCTTCTCCCAAACACTTCCCTCCCCGACGTTTGTTTCCTCCCTGACAGTGACAAACACTCTACAGCACCAGTCGCTTTCAACTCCTCCCCTCCAATCTTCCTGCGACTGTCTTTTCTGACATCGGGTTTTGGCGTCATGATTAGCGCTTCCCTCCCTGACACCTAGCCACTAGTGGTTCCCTACCTCACACTGAGCCGATTATCACTGCCACTACTGTAACGAGAGACAATAACATATGTAAGGACAAATACACAAATCTAAGTTATACAAATCTAAACATTTGCTTTTACCTTCTAGAAGAGTCAAGACTGGCTTAGCTCTATCAGCACCAAGAAAGAGAGTTGAAGCTCTCAACAAAGTTACTAGTGTTTTAATCACAGCGTAGAGAAGGATTGAACTTGTATCTTGGCCATTGTTCTTACTCTCCTAAATCTTTGAACAAAAGCATTGCACCTATGGCCCCATCCTTCTCCATTTTTTGCAAGGCTTTCTTGATTGTATGTTCTGAATATGCATTGCAAACATTCCAGAAGTTCATATGCATTAAAGGGCCTGGATAGGATTTCTTGAAGTTGTTACACAAGTGCCTAACATAGAAACTCCTATATGCTTCAGGCCATTGCTCTTCAAGTGTAGGTTCAACACCCTGTGCATGTAATAATACAGTAAGTTCTTGAAATAAACCAATGAAAAAAAAGAGATAAAAGACAGTTAAGATGCATACCTTCTGTCTATCTGATATAATGGTCCAATCAGAACTTCCACAATCACTTAGAGTTTTCTTCAAATGGTAGAAGAACCGACTCCATGAGGTCTTTGTCTCTGAGACCACTATCCCATGTGCAACAAGAAATATCTCATTGTTTTCATCCAATGCAATTAAATATAATAGCACACCTCCATAATTCCCTTTTAGACGGGTGCCATAAACCCCTACATCCTTTGATCAATCCCATAAAACTGAGCATGAAAAGATATGAATATGTATTGAACACCAAAGGCCTCTCAGGGTTTGTTGTCTCTGCTCAAGCATAATGTGCAACTGAATTATGATTTGTTTTCTTAATCATTTGACAATAAGTAGGCAGCTTGCTGTAAGAGATGTCATGCCCCCCTTTTATCTGCTTCATTACATGTTCCTTCATTATGTATGATGTAGACTTCTTCAGCTTCACCCCTTATCTTTGAAACAATAGATTATTGCATCACTTGACTGAGATATCAGGGTTGGCCCTGATATCTTCCATTAATTTCTCAGCAGCCCACTCAAAACTTGCCATTGAATTTTGACTACCCACTTTAGATGTATGATTATGCTCAGTACACATTGCTTCAGTTGCCCAGGTTTTTTCATTAGCCACCACACTTGCTTGAACTCTCCGTGGACAATTTCAAAGGAACACTTTGCAGTATATCTCTTGTGGTTTGTCTTTCTAACCACAAGTTCAAAACCTTCTTGAATGCAGTAGTCCCTCAACACACCTTTGAAATGATCATTGTCCTTGAAAAACAACCATGGCTTCGGTGGTATACTTCCAAACTCCTCTCCCATGTACAAGTCCCCATTTGTGTACATCTTAGAAAAATAGTGATTTTCCCCTCTAAGTCATCATAATAGCTATGGATGGTGTTGGATTCATAACAATCATCCACATCAATGACTTTGTTCCCATCCCCACCAATATCATCAACACTATCTGAATGCACCTCTTCATCGTCACCTAACTTCACTTCATTAGCAGTTTTCATATTGTTTCCCTTAACTGATGATGGTAGTGTAATGGATGCGGTCTTCAACTTTGGTGCCCATACACCCTTTATTTTTGCACTTGTTCTTCCCAACTTCTTACAAATATTGGATGTTGAAGGGTTAAAAGAAGGTTGGGGATTAGTTCGGGGTTGGGTTTCATTTTGGGGCTCTAAAAAAGATTTAGGTTGAGATTCATCTTGGGGATCAGGTTTGGATTACTAAAAAATCCTTTGCTTTGCCAACTTCACCTTTGTTAACAATTTAGCCTTGATCTAGGTGACTTCAAAGTTTCGAATGTAGGCTTTTTTTGTTTCACAGTTGGGGATGTAGGGCTGTTATTTTTGACAGTTGGGGAAGGAGGGCTTTTGTGCTTGGCACTCGGGCATGTTGGGCTCTTAAGTTGGACGGGTTCCTTAGAAGTAAATCTAGGACCTTTTCTCAGGCCCAAAGAAGGGTTACAAGCCTTGGGACGGGGACTCTTTGCTTCAGTGGCAGAATTAGATGCCAACATCTCATAGTCATTCTTGGACAGTACCTCAATATCATTGTCATCTGGGTTATGGTCTTTAGGAGGGGGCTATCTGTTTTATTTCCCAACCTGTTACTTCTCCTAAAAGGGATCTTATATGATTTCTCTTATTTGATTTTAGGTACACCCACACAATCGACATTTAAGTTAGGAGGTTGACCACCTTGTTGCACATCCTTAGAAGTCCTTTACGCCCTAACAGTCATCAAGCTTGTACATGGATTTGTCACTGTACTAACTGACCACATCTTAATCACATCATAGTCCTCATTTAGTATCACAACTTTCACTCTATAATTATAGTTTAACGAATAACACTTGGGCAGTTCAGACCCTTTTTTTTCTACTTTTTCATCTAGCATAAGAAAAATTTGATATAAAAGATATTTTTCTGGGTCCTCTACATAAACATCAACATTCAGGGCAAGATAATGAATTTTCAGGGTTCTTCCTTCCATTCTATAATGCAACAAGAGAAACCACTAAAGTTTATCAGATTATGAAACCCTGATTGTGGATGTAACTAATTGAGGAAAAAAATAACCCTAAATTCATTTGATTGCGCAAAATTAAAACCGTAACCCTAATTTTATCATAACAAGTTGAGCAAACTAACAATCCTAATTTCATTTCAATGCGTAAAATTGAAACCCTAATTTCGTTTTACAGAGCCGGGCAAAATTGAGTGAAAATTGAAGCCTTAATTTCATAGTACGACATAGACCCATAATCATCAAGTAACAAAAGAATATATTTACACGAACCCTAATTTCATCTCATCGAATTGGGCAAAAAAAAAGGATTTTAGGACTTACCTTTCACATTTGTCAGCTTGTAGTCTTCGAAGTGAATGCACCTTGAACTCGTTTAATTCATCAGCTCGTTGCCCAAAATGTTGATTTTTTGTCCAAAATTATGTAAATTTTCTAGGTAGATTTGAGGAAATTGAGAGGCAGTGAGTTACTTGGAGGAGGTTCAAGTGTTCGTTTGAGTTGAGAGAGTGAGTGACAAGGAGTTAGTTAGAGGAGTAAAGAGGGAGCCGTTTTTAAGTTTAAAATTTTTTCCACATCAGCCCTTGTATGGTAAAGTTAACGTGACTACTAACGGGAGGGTTACGGAGCCACATTAGGTCAAGCCTCAAGGGCACTATGTGGATTTTGAGAAAAAAAAAAATTGGGCACCAATTGGAAAGTCCCTAACCATGAGAGCACCAACTGGAATTTCCCTAAAGTTAATAATGTTACAAACAAAAAAATAAATTAATGAGCAGACAACTTATGTGAACTTAAATTATCTAAGTCGTTCTGAGCTTAAATTTACAGAACTTAAACTTGTCTTTTTTTTTTGAGCTTAAATTATTTTATTTTATTTTTATTTTTTCTGAATTTGTCTGAACTTATTTTATTTTCTGATACTTTCTAAACTTATCTGAACCGAAAAAAAAAAAAAAAAGATGAGGAGAACATGTCCTAAATTAGTTTGCATTATAAAAAAAATGTAATGGAAAATTTACCATTTCTATAAGTTTCGTACATGGTTACATAGTTTATATTCGTACTTAATTCATACTTATCAAGTATAGAGCTTATCTCATATAATGTTTATTTTCACAAGTTGTCATTTGGATTAGCATTAAATTATGTTTTAGAATTTCGGTGCGGCTAATGGATCCTTTTTAAAGACCTAATCAAGATAGATGAAATGTATAGAAGCACTCTAAATTTGGAGACGATAATCACCACTAGAGCTTCACTCGCGGCGAGTCGGTGCGGGTTCGGTGCGATTCAAGAACGAGTCGAGTTATAAATATTTTGAACTCGACTCGAGTCATTTAATGGACGAGTTGAGTCGAGTTCGGAGCGGGTCAAGAAAAGGTCAACCCTAGCCTAACTCGCTTTTTACTAAAACGAGTCGGGGCGAGTTCGAGGCGAATTAAAACGGTTCAAACACAACTCAAAAATACGAATCGAATTCTATTGAAGCCGAGTCAAAGTCGGTTCAAGCCGAGTCGAACTCGAATCGAGCCGAGTCGAATTCAAATCAAGTCGAGTCAAATTAGTAGTACAATGAAA
>ONZA01003582.1:33028-44994 GCA_900322205.1 Kewa caespitosa
ATTCTCCTCCCGAGAGAATTAGGAAGCTAGGCTCCCCCACTCCCAAAGTGTATGATCCTTCCATTGATGTACTCTTTGACATATGAATAAAATGAATGATGATTCTGCTTAGTCCTTGGGTTATTTTGTCACCAATGAATCTATTGATGATAAGTCATTCATGAATGCCATGCTCGAACATGAAACAAAAACCTCGATAATTGAAGGAACCGAGACGATTAACTTGTGAATTAACGATAAACCTCAAGAGGTTAAAATTGGTCTAACTCTAACTTCAAATGAATGATCCGACCTAATCAGCCTCTTAAAGGAATTTATAAATGTCTTCGCATGGTCCTATAAGGACATGCCGGGAATCGACCGATCTATCACCGAGCACAAAATCCCACCTTTCCCTAATGCAAAAACGTGTTAGGCAAAAACTTAGGATAATGAAACCTGAGTAGGCCTTAAAGATAAAGAAAGAGATAGAAAAGCAACTCGAGACCGGGTTTATTGTAGTGGCCGATTACCCCCAATGGGTAGCCAACATCGTGGCAGTCCCGAAGATGGATGGACGAGTAAGGATGTGCTTGGATTTTTGGGATATGAACAAAGATTGTCCCAAGGAAAATTTTCCCTTACCCCACTTTGATGTCCTACTCGACAATACCGCAGACCACAAGCTTTTATCCTTTATGGACGGTTATGCAAGATATAACCCACTCCTCGTGGTCGAAGAAGATATGCCAAAAACGACCTTCGTAACGCAATGGGGAACGCATTGCTATCGTGTCATGCCTTTCGGTTTGATAAACGCTGGGGCAACTTACCAACGGACATCGCAAACCCTCTTACATGATATGATGCATAAAGAGGTCTAAGTATACATGGATGATATGATCGTCAAGTCTCGTGGCCGAGAAGGGCACATACCCAATCTCCATAAATTTTTCAAAAGACTGAGGAAATATAATATGAGACTTAACCCGGAAAAATGTTCATTTGGCGTCACATCCGGGAAACTCTTAGGCTTCATAGTCAATTCTAGGGGAATCAAGGTCGATCCTTTAAAGATCAAAGCAATAATCGAAATGCCTCCCCTGAAAACCGAGAAAGAAATAAGAGGTTTCCTAGGAAGGCTTCAGTGTATTCGTCGCTTCATAAACAAATTGACTATTATATGCGAACCTATTTTCAAAAAATTAAAGAAGACCGTCAAGGTCGAATGGGACGCCCAATGTTAGAAGGCGTTCGACAAAATAAAAGAATACTTGGCTAATCTGCTTATATTGGTTCCACCGACACCAGATATACCGCTCATACCATACCTAACAGTTACAGAAACCGCAATGGGGGCCATACTAGCCCAAGAGGTCGATAAGAAAGAAAAGGCAATATGTTACTTGAGTAAAAAATTCCTCGAGTATGAGACGCGTTATTCCACTTTAGAAAAGATGTGCCTCGCCACGGTATGGGCAACTAAAAAGCTGAGACACTATATGCTCAATCATAAGGTGCATATAAGATCTCGAGAAGACCCATTAAAGCATATCTTCCAAAAACCCATTCTGACGGAAAGGATAGCTCATTGGACCGTTATGGTGTCTGAATTTGACCTCAAGTATGAGAATATGAAAAGCATCAAAGGGCACACCATTTCAGAATATTTATCTGACCATCCCATAAAAGGTCAAGAAAACAGGGAAGAGAATGAATTTCCCGATGAGCATATCATGACGGCAGATACCGAGACCTGGCTCATGTACTTCGACGGGGCATCAAACCAAAGGGGCTATTGTGTAGGAGTATTGTTAGTCTCACCAGAAGAGGCACACACCCAATTATCCGTAAAACTCGACTTTGAGGCAACTAACAACGCTGCGGCGTACGAGGCTTGCATTGTTAGATTACAAGCCGCAGTAGCCATAGGAATTAGAACCCTTATGGTGTATGGAGATTCAAACCCTAATCACAAACCAAATCTTGAAAAAGTGAAAAGTTAAGAATGAGAGCTTGGCCCTTTACCAAGCCCATTTAGAAAAGATAGCTGAAAACTTTTCCGAAATCCACTATACCTACCTTCCGAGAGAGGAAAACCAATTCGCGGACGCGCTCCCTAAACTGGCATCCATGATCACTGTCCCTCCCAAAATCAAAAGGATGCCCATATACATTTAAAGGAGGGAAGAACTCGCTCACCACTACACCTTAGAAGTGGACACTTCATAAAAAGTTCCATGGTATACCGACATCCTCACTTACAAATTGGGCGAAGAGTAACCCCGTGGGTGTGATGACCCACAGGCACAAAGGGCCATTCGCCTTCTCGTAGCACAATTTATGGTGTACCAAGAAAGATTATACAAGAAAATCCATATGGAGTTAGCCTTCTTTGCGTCGATGAGGAACATGCGAAACAAATAATGGGTGAAGTGCATGAAGGAGTATGCACCCCGCACATGAACGGGCACATGCTCGCAAAGAAGATAATAAGGCAAGGCTACTATTGGACCACAATGGAAAAGGATTGTAGCCAATATTTGCAACAATGCAGGCAATGCCAAATCCAAGCAAATTTACAGCCCATGCTGCCTTCAACGCTTTATGGTTTGACTTCCCCATGGCATTTCTCAACCTGGGGAATCGACATTATTGGAAAAATAATTCCTACGGACACGGGCGGACAAGAGTACATCCTTGTTGCCATTGACTACTTCACAAAATGGGTCAAAGCAGCATCCTACTTGAAGTTAACTTCCAAACAAGTTGCGAAGTTCATCAAAAATAACATAATCTGTCGATATGGAGTTCCGCATGAGATAATTAGTGATCATGGGTCCTACTTCAAAAAGTAAATTGCTGATCTCTTGCAACAATACAAGATACAACATCGTAGGTCATTGGCCTATAGGCCACAAACCAATGGCGTTGTTGAGGCAGGCAACAAGACCATCAAAACCATTCTCTAGAAGATGAGTGAGACATACAAGTATTTGGCTAACAGACTTTCGTTCGTATTATAGGGATATAGGAGCACCATGCGGACATCTCCGGGCGCCACGCCTTATTCACTTGTTTTTGGTATGGAGGCAGTCCTTCCCATCGAGGTTGAGATACTTTCCCCTAGGATAGTCTTAGAAAGTGATATTCCCTAGGCCGAATGGGTAAGGGAACGTTATGAACATTTAATCTTGCTAAATGAAAGGCATCTAAATGCCTTACACAATGTTCAAATGTATCAAAGAAGAGTGGCTCACGCCTTCAATAAAAAGTTACGACCACGATTGCTAAAAGAAGGGGACTTGGTTTTGAAAGAGAACCGAGCACCTATACGTGACCCACGCGGTAAATTTAGCCCAAATTTGTCGTGACTGTATATGATCAAGAAGGTCCTTTCCACTGGGTCGATTTTACTCATGGATCTAGATGGAATAGAATTCTCACAACTAATCAATTTGGATTGACTAAAGAAATTTTACGCATAATTTCCAAGTTTAATAATTGTTTAACTCCCATATGTTATCCAAGATAATATTAGGCAAACAAAAAAAATCAGAACAAAATCCTCTATTATCTTGAACTACGTTTGGCCTGATTTCCATTCGAATACGTAGGTAACCCTCAAGGGCCCAGCCTAAATCAAAAATCAATCAACATCATTTACATCGCTTTACTTGAACTACGTTCAGCGTGATTCCCATACGGATACGTAGGTAACCCGCAAGGGCCCGACTCATTCAAAAAAGTTAAACACTTTCTCTTCCATGCAATTTGTATAAAAAAAAACATTTGCATTATTCACTATGCTCAACACTATGCCTACAGTGAAAATTTCAAGTCCTTATTATGCTTTGGGCTGTGCCCATAGTAGATACCTTTGGGCTTGCATTGGTGTCGGCTCCAAATTATCAAACATGATTTGGACCAACTAAAGAGGAGTATAATTTTTAGAGAAGGCATTCTCTTTTCGGAAATTATAAAGATTGATTATCCAAAAACAATGATAGAGCATAAATGATATAATTTATTAAGGTTTTCAACATTCGTTTAAACCTTAGTAAATTTATTTTCTGGAGAAAGACGTTCTTTTATTTCCATAAAATATTAAAGAATAAATGGGAAGTGAAAGAAAACAATAGGCAAAATAATAAGAAAGAAATTGGGCTTTCGTCCAGCGAATATGGGCATATTCACTGGGTGCCCAGCGATTTGCCTCATATTTGCTGGCCACCCTGGTGATTTGTCTGAAAATCGCTGGGGACCAGCCTTTATGTTCCAAACAGAATGCAAACATAATGCATTCTGGTTCAAAAAGTGCAAAAAACAGCAAAAGATGCCAGAATTGATGCAAGATTGGACAATGAGCAAACAAAAGATGATATAAGAGTGATTGTTATTGATTCATTGATGCATAAGTCCAATTACAAGGATTTCAAAATGACAAAAACAATTCTTAGAGTAGGGAATAAAAAAAATACATCATTTAAAAATCCTAGGCTAAGGACCTATGATCTACTTCTCCTTCTCCTTGGGGGGACGACGATCCTTTGGGGGAGACGCACTCGTGCTTGCCTCATCCTTGAGACGTTAAACCAAGTGCGTATTTTTCCTCCTCTTGGGAGGAGCCTCATCCGTGGGACAAACCTTTGGAGCTGGGGGCTTCGCCTTCATCTTTTTCTTCAGTGGCCAAGGAGGCTTCTTCTATGGTTGGCTAGGCGGCAGTGCTTGCTTCTTCAATCCTTGCTTCTCATTCTCCGTAGACTCCTTGCGCTTATTCGGGTCGCTGGAGATCATCCACGCAAGGTAATGACCTATCACGAATGGTGACAAAGTCTTACGGGGCACTACCCAACGTCAACGCTCCTTCCAATAGTTACCCCATATCTCTAATTGCCTAACACTCACTTTTATCTCGGGTTGGACAATAGTATCTTTCCTAGGGATTCGTTGGGCTCATCCATATTGACGCATGACCCGAGTGGGGTAAAACATCAAGAGATGGGTAAGGCTTACTACCTGGCTATGTGGTATCTCCTCCATACACCCTACAATGGTGGTAAGATGCCACCACGGGACATGCCGACGGACAGTCGGGTTCCCTCCCAAGTGGATCATCCATTCACCAAAAGTCTTTTCCTTGTATAAGTGTTGGCGAGACATAAATTATTTGGGCATATAGGCGATGTGTGCATCCGGTTTCTTCACCAACCAAAGATGCTTTAAGAGCCAAATCTACAAAGACAAAAGAGAGAAAAATCAATGATCATGCAACATAAAAATCAAGCATGTAAAATAAAAGAAATAAAAAAAGGCATTAAGACTCACTTGGAGAAGTAAAGGACGTCCCGAGAAGTCGCCATCCTCTTCATACACCAAACGATCCAAGCAAGCTAGCGTTCCTCCCACAACAAGAGCTATAAAACTGTACCATTCCTCCATCATCTTGATAATGTGTAAAAGAGAAGCATGGGATATCTTACCATTTCCCACGAAAAGGAAGCGGCATAGAAGGCATAAGACAAAGACCCGTCGACGGAAGGCCCTTGCCCTACTATCATTCTCCAAGGGAGGAGGAGAGAAATGCTCAATCACCTTGAGCAAGTTGACTTATTCCCCGTCAAGAATATCTCTAGCCTTCTCATGTTCAAGACCGAGATAATCCTCATGCAAGGATTAGAAGCTATCGCTCAACACCGGAAGATCCATGTTGATGTTCGGGGGAATGCCCAAGATCGTGGAGAATTCTTCCACTAAGGGGCACAACTCCTTGGTCCCCCCCTAGGCGGAAGACATGAAGGTCGGGCATCCAAAACTTGATGGACGCCCTCAAGAGAACCCAAACAAGCTTTACTTGTTTAAGGGTGAAGAAAATGGTGTGGTTGAAATCGTTGTCTTTCCTCCATGGACATGGAGTTCATCCAACCATCAAAGGACTTTTCGAAGAGATTGGCCATAGGTTTGGGTTGATTTTTGAGCTTAAAGAGTTGAGAAATAGAGGAATTTGAGAAATTTCGCTGTCTGAGTATAGTATTCTGCCATGCATAGCCATCATTTTATACCTACACATGCAGAAACACTCGTGTTTTGGGGTTTTTTTGGGGGTCGGAGTGGTTCCTTGAAACTCAAAGGGTCGAACTGTTAGTGAGCTACTTGGGGATGTAAGGAATCCGAGGTGTGCTGAGATGACCTTCAAAAGAGAAGAGATGAACTTCCCCTGGCGTGGTCCAGGGATCGTTCCTCCGATGCCTAAGTCAGTGCAAAATAACTGATGAGATGCTCGACCACGTGAGAGGCTGAGGGGCAAAGAGAAAGCGTGAAGAAGTACTTCAGGCTCAGGCACTCAAGGAATAAGTGCTGAGAGAGAAACACGATAAATGCATAATTAATGAAAGAATATTTTGTATGTACCTTCTCGGAATGCAGGCAGGTCCCTTTTATAGGACCTTTGGCCTCCCAACCCTAGCTAGGGTTTGGGTCGGTCCCAGCGGCACTCAACCGGGCTGGCAGGCTTAATGGGCCCCTGCCTGACCTAGCACCTCCTTCTCTTTGAGGAAAGGTTTGCCCTCACTGAGCGAATATGGAAATGAGGCGAAGGATGGACCTTCCCTTCCTTGGAAGGGTCGTGCTCCTCCTTGGAAGGGGTAGCTCCTCGCGCCTAAGCTTGATGAGCTGCGGATGGACAAAAATACCCTCGAATGGTAGTAGGTCAACGGTCAAAATAAATGTTTGGGGAAATAGGTCCAAACATTTGCCCCTCGGATTAGGTCAGACTTCGTCTTCCGAGGTTTATCCTGATCCGAAATGATCTTCGGCGAATGCTCTGGTGTGCCTTTAGTGAAGGGAGACCATCGATCTGGTGGACCTTAGTGGGGCGCGGCACCTGTCGTCCATTGAAGTGCCCCTAGGGTTTTACCCTGTGGTCCTTCTATAAATAGGCTCAACTTTCCTCATTTTACCTCCTCCTTATTTAGGTAATTTTCAAGAGAGAGAAACTTTCCCCCTTTAGAGAGAGAAACCAAGAAATTCAAACTCTTCATCTTTGAATATTCAAGTACTTAGGAGCTTAATCTTCAAGTACTTCGTCCTCTAATCTTCAAAGACTTCGACTTCCAACCTTCAATTCCTTCATTCAGAGCTTTAGTCCTTCCAGGTAATCATCTCTCCGTTGTAATTCTTTTTTCGAAGTATTTCTTTTTTAATTATGTCTGGCCAACCCTGAAGCCCTCGTTCAATAGCTCGGCCGAAGGGCATAGTGAATATTTGAGTGCACTTCGAAAACGGAAAGCTGAGTATTTTAGGGTTTTAGAGTCCGTAGAGAACGATTTGGTAGCCTACCACCTCGCCAGGGGTGGGATTATTGTAGATCAGCCCCCTCTGAAGGCTTTTAGCCGGGATGGGGTTGAGTTAGATGCCGAGAAGTAGGAGTCATTCGGGCAGGAGTGGAGGGCTCTTTACGGCAACCCTAATCCTTTCAATCGTTTGTCGAAGTCAAAACCCACTTCGAGCCCGAAACGTACTTCGCCACCCCTTCTGAAGAGGCCTGGAACTCCTCACAACAAGGGATTAAAGAGGGGGGTAGGTCGTCTACAGTTCTGGTGGCCTTGGCGGTCCCGCCGCGGGCTCTGCAAACGGTGAAGAGGAAATCTGTAGCCTAGAAGGGAACGGATCCTAAGAGACCCGCTAGGGAGCGGCCTTAGGACTTCGGAGACAAGTCCGCACCGCCATCCGTTGGGCCTAGCTCCCCCGGCCCTCATGAGAGACGAGGGGTTGTTTTTCCTGAAAATCCTCACTACACTTCGTATCCCGGTAAGTTGATCTTGTTGTTGCTTTTGTTGTCTTATGTACCCAGGCTCCAACGCTGGCAGTGAGCTCTCCCTCTGGAGTAACAGTAGCGCGTCGTCCTTCATACCTCATAGGTCCTCAGGTGGTGATGGCTACATCAGTGTCGGGTTCGGACCCTCCAGAGAAGAGCAGGAGACCGGCAAATGAAATTAGGTGCTGTTGGATTATCCCGGACGACGAGGTGGTCTCGACGATGGGGATGTTTGGCTCTTCAGCCGATATAAAGCTGGTGAGGCCGGGGAGAAGCAGCAGAGTGACAAGGCCTCCGGGGTCCAGCATTACGGCGAGTAGAGGGATGAGCGAGGCGGGGTTTTGGCTGCTTCTACACCCCTTCACCCTCTCTCTTCTGCAAGAATTCGATCTTGCCTCCTACTAGCTGGCTCCAAACAGCTGGATGATGATTGCATACTTCATCGCGGACGGTAAAGTCCATGGGGTAACGCCGACCTTGGGGGTGTGGATGGCCATCATGAAGGCCATTGCCCCAAGCAACACTGACGAAGGGTTCTTCCATTTTACAGAGAAGCCCGAATACCTCGTGGGGCCCCCTCATCCCAGCTCTAACCATGGCTGGAAGGAGAATTTTGTCTATCTTCAGGGACTGAGGGACGAAGTGATGAAGGGGATTCCGTCGTGGAATGTGGCGAGTAAGGTGAGTTCGTCCTTTGAGACCAGGAGGGCCACATCTCTAGAATCAACCTTGACGCCCAGAAGTTCTTTCGGTGAGAGGTGAAGAGGAGTTAGCATGGGTCGAAGAACCGGGTGAAGATGCCCCTGGCAACCGTCGCAGAGGTGGTTGGAGGACGAGGACTTCCACGTCTTTATTGGGGTCAGCCAGAAGTAGAGCTTGTGTACTTCTAGTAGTTCGCCCTATTTAACTTTGAAGGTTTTTAGCTTGCTCGTCGACTTACTGACTCTTCCTTTTGTAGAGGACGCGATGGAGACCCTCAAGGAGAGTAAGGAGAGCCGGGACCTCCAGGGAAAGACTTCAACTGACAAGGTCCATACCAGGATGGCTGAGGACTTGAAGCTCCTGGTGGACGAGCTTTTTAGTTCTGTAAGTTCTCGTGATTTTTGCCTTTGCTTGTTTATCCTGCCGATTTCTGACTTGCCTTTGTTTTGCAGTCTGTCCCTGTTGAGGTGCCAAGGAAGAAGAAGGCTTCCACTTCGGTCAGAGGCAACAGGTCGCGGGCTGGTTCTTCCGACCCCTCCCCCATCCTCATATCAAATGATATGGAGGATGCAATGGCCGACTTGCTGGGAACTCCCGCGACGAAGTCGCGCCCCGAGCCGAAGGAGAAGATCTCGTTAGCTGGGGGAGCCACAGGGAGAGTCGCTCTTTCTGCTGAAGAGAAGGGCAAGGGTAAGGTCACTGAGGGCCGACCGCTGGAGAGCTGCACCAAGGCTGACTTTGTGGCCGAGGAGGAGGTTCTGCAGGGGTACCTAAGCCTTTCCCGACATTCTTCCGGCGGAGCCGGGAGGGGAAGACAAAGGTGGCGAACTTCACCATGCAGCATTTCGTCCCTATTGAGGATGTTGCTTCCATGGGGACGAACCTGGAGCTGGCTCGGACTGTCACGCTAAAGGCGGCCCACCAGGTATGTAGCCTATGTTTTTGTCATTTTCCTTCTCTCTACTCTTCACTTTGCTGATGTTGTTTCTTTTCGTAAATCTACCTTTCTACGGCCTACTTCGACTCGGTGAACACCGATCTCCGAGCGCGTTTAGAAAATGCCAAGGTTCGCCTAGGCGCCCAGGAAAAGCTGCTCGAGAAGGCCCGAGAAGAGGCCGCAGCTGCCGAGAAGAAGGCTTGGAAGGAGGAGGTAGCTCGGCTGGAGGCGAGCCTGGAAAAGGTCAAGGCCAAAGCTAAGGCCAATCTGAAGAAGACCGAGGCTGCAGAGGCCACCGCCTCTAAGAAGGCGGTTGAGATAGAATCCCTCCAGCAGGAGGCGAAGGAGGCGGCGAAGGAAGCAGCCAAGAAGAGGAAGCTCCAGCTGGAGGAGGCCTACGTGGAGGTCTTCGGTACGAACAAAGGCTTCAAGGCGGTCCCGGCAACCCTGGTGGTGAACTAGATTTAGAAGGCCCAAGGTTCCGAGGCTACCTCAGCGATGAAGGCCAAGCTAGAGAAGCTTCTGGACTATGATCCGAAGCAGGAGTTCGGTTCCTCTCTCTTCGCTGATTCGACCGACATCGTCAACACCGGTCCCCGGCGATCTTCTGGTGGGAAAGGCTTTTTCAGGCGCCCTAAGGATCAGTGTAGTGAGGCTCCCTAGGCGGAGTTATCGGGGCCGAGGACGACGAAGTCGAGCAGTAGAGTGGTCCGAGGTTGTCCAAACGGGCCTCTCACTAAATATGAACATGATAATGTGTTGGCCTAACATGGTAATGAGTTGGCCTTACATGATAATGTGTTGGCCTGCTCGTCTTCTCTTTGGTCTCCGTGATTGTTCTTCGTCCGGAGAACACATGGTAATGGGCAGGCTGGAGTGCTTAGTGAGTGGTTCGTTGGAGCTCGGTGGATTGCCTGCGTGGTAATGCGTAGGTCGCTCTTCTCTTGGTGTCCTCTTCGGCCTTTTGCTTTTTAGTGCCTTTCGACCGTGGCTCTTTTTGGCTTTTGCTTTATAACTTGATGTAATTTGTAACTAAGGCATTCTGCCTCATTTTAATTGAAAAAGGTGCTCTCTCTCTCCGTCAGTCGAGCTTGTTTTCCCTTTTATGAAGTGCTTGTTTGAGTATAAATTTGAACTGAACTTGTTCATTTTAGGTCAGCCTTAGATTATCATCCTTCGGCCATGCACCTACTCAAACGAATATGAAGTATGATTGTTGCCCGAAGTTGGGTGAACTATATTCATTTCATATTGACGTAGGGGAGGGTCATTTTCCCCAAATTATGCCCCCGGGGTGGGATATTTTGATCGAACTAACTTGGCAAAACCGAAATGTTTTGTTTATCGTTGTATTTTTTTGATCGACCTATTTTTACAAATCGTATATTTTCCATGTGGCGGGGTTTTAATTCCTAAAGTGATCCTCATGGAAGGACCTCATCAAATGTTGTCCATGAATTTGACAAGCTGAAAGATATAACTTTAAGGAACGAACTTTTTATTCTTGGCTGTTAAGGGGTGCCGATCCTGAGGTAACTTGCAAGCTGAGTTCCTCATGTGAAAGAAAGGAGGCTTTTTGGGGGTGCCCACCCCTTAGACAGAAAGTGAAATGAGCCACATGCAGCTCATATATAGAATTTGAGTAGGTTGTTGATGTTCCAGGCTCTAAGAATTGGCCGCCCGTCCATTGCCTCGAGTTGGTAAGTCTTTTGCCCTATTACTTCGGACACCTTGTATTGGCCCTCCCAGTTCGGCGTCAGCTTCCCATCTTCATTCAGTCTTCCGACGGACTCTATCTCCCAAAGTACTAGGTCGCCTACTTGGAGTCTTCTGACCTTTACCCGGCGGTTGAATGCCTCTACCCGCAAGAGGGCGTGTCCTCTGACCTTGGGGAGCAAGTCTAGTTGGTACTTCATTTTTTTTGAGTTTTTTCCTTCGTCGAAGTGCTCTACTCGTGGGCTTCCTATCAGAATCTCGACCGGAAGGACTGCCTCTGAGCCGTATACCAGATTGAATGGGGTTTCACCCGTAATAGCTTTCTTCGTGGTTCTTGTGGCCCAGAGTACTTCGATAAGTTTTTCGGCCCATAGCCCCTTGGCTCCATCTAGTTTTTTCTTGATTCTTGTGACCAAGGCTTTGTTGCTGGACTCCACCTGACCGTTGGTCTGGGGCCGAGCAACTGCTGTGAAGCTAGCTTTCACTCCATGTTCCTCTAACCAGTCAGTCAATTTCGGGGTGTCGAACTGTCTTTCGTTGTCGAAAACGATCTTCCGAGGCGCCCCAAACCATGTAAGGAGATTTTCCAGGATGAACTTCCTCACGTCGGCTATCATGGTATTTTTAACTGCTCGGGCTTCTACCCACTTTGTGAAGTAGTCTACTGCCACAATGACGAACTTTACTTGTCCGACGGCCAGTGGGAAAGGCCGTAAGATGTCCATGCCCCACTGATGGAAAGGTAAGGGAGCCAGGATGGGAGTGAGTTCGGCTGCGAGGTATAGGAGCGAGGTACTAGCACTGCCACACTTCTTT
>ONZA01003625.1:15057-29083 GCA_900322205.1 Kewa caespitosa
TTTTTTTTTTTGGGGGGGGGGGGGACTTTCAAGGTTGATTACTTTGTTTATTGCAATCTTCATAAGCTGACTTCAATAGCATTTCACAGGTTGAAACATCAATATTTGCCATGAGTTTAAAAAATATCCCATCTCCTTTACCAGCTGAGCTTGATGCTGTATCTTGTGGATTAAATATGGTATTTCCTTCTCCTTTATTTATAACTTGAGCTAGTTTCTAAGACTTATGCAACAAAGAGCGAAAACATTAGGGAGTGGGTTTACTTATTATTTGCTGAGTCATTTGTGCACTTTGCTTATTCATTTTCTATCTTGTGGTTTAGTCTTTCACTTATTTATGTAATTTTCCTTATACGATTTTGAAAATCTCAGGATGCAAAGCAGATATGCATTGGTACCATTGAACAGGTTAGCTTGTGTCATTGGATATACCATTTCATAGGGTATCTAGTACCTTCTAGACACTTCCTAAAATGACCTCATAAATGGTTTTCCAACTTTTTGTGTTCATTGGTTTATTTACTATTTGCAGCTTGATTTTGCAGTGACAATGTCAGCAATGCTTGGGGTCCCCTTTCCTTTTGGAAGGTGCAGTGTAAGCATCCTATGAGCTTCTTTTCATTTTGTTGCCTGGGTTGCTCTCGCTGTTTGATTGTTTGTTTACGAAGTATGATTATGCTTTCATGAAAACGCTGGATAGGCAAACCCATAGGAAGTAGCATTTTGATGATTTGGGCAGAATAAATAACATACTGCTCTAGTCAGCTCTGCCATGGAATTCTACAGATTTATCCTTCCATTGCCTGACCCTGCCATTTATTGTATGGGTCAGCCCAGATCCGACCTCACTATTTATTATAAAGGTCTTGCCCTGACTCGGCCATCTGCGCGGTAACCAGGTGTACTTGACACCAACATGGATGTGGAGTCCCTATCAAGCTATGTCCTGCAGTTGTGTTGTGTTTTAGTAAAGAAGAGACATAGTCCACCTTACATTGTGAGCTCCCCAAGCTTTTGTGGCCTAGTGGCATAGGCCTTTCAGGGTCCTTGGAGAGGCATGGATCTTATCAGCTACTGTATCCTACCTTAGATTAATGATGTAGATCTCAGGAGGAGTCTAAAGTGCTTGTTCTGGTGTACTGTGGCGATCATTTGTGTGCTTTATTTAGAGAATGGCCAATATGAACACTCTTAAGGATGATATTTTTATATAAATGCATTGGCTTTTGTAATTAGCTCCTTTTGAGAACGTCTTGTCCTCTCTAGATGTGACCTCTTTAAGTTATTATGTCTAAAGAAAAACCCATTGTATCGGATCTGATTCCATTTTCCTCTGCATGAAAAACCCTTCAGCATCGGGCGCGTCAATCCACAGTTGTATTCTCTAGGTGCTGCTAGTTTACTTTCTCAAGGTATCAAGATCGAAGGTCTGGAGAATCAGTCAAATGTTGACAGATGGTTACAACATTATGCCAATGTCCTCTGCATCAATGCTTGGCAGGTAACTTGTTTCAATATCACTGTAACTTGTTCGCATCATTTTCTGTTCCCTTTATATTAATCCAGTATTAAACTTATGGATATGTTACTAATATAACACTAATGTTGCAGCTCTACCAAAACATGACAGATGTTTGACATTAAACTACAAGGGAATTTTTTTTTTTTCATGTGAAATGTGAAATAAGATACTCTACAAAACCTAAATACTTATGTTACGTAAAAGCAGAAGAGAGCAAAGGCAAATTAAATCTGATGAAAGTATTTGTTAGAAGACATCTGGCAATTTTATGATGTGGTAAGGTAACTGGTGCTGAGATTGAGGTTGTTGAAATCAGGAAATTGTCAAATTAAGATTGAGGTAGTTATTCTGACTCAGCCTTTTTAGATTTCCTTCACTTAGATCCTTTTCTCACATGCCCAGCATTTCATCATGTGACCCATGATATTGCCCGGTGCTGTAGCCATCTGATTATTCTCATTTGGTAGAATCTCAATTGACTGAGATTTGATTCGCATCACATCTGTTGTATGTGTCACAACAAGGCTGAGGAAACACAACCAATTGGCGTCAATCAGCTGTAGCTAGTGGAGTAGATGGCATGTGGTTGACTATATGTGGAGGTTTCCAGTTGTACAGTTGATTGCTTTTGAACTTTCCCAGCTAACAGGCTGAAGTGGTTTTCTTGAAATCATTGCTGAATAAGAACGCAGGTTGATCAACATATGAGCAGTTACGGAAATGCTTCTCCTCGCTAGCCAGAGGCGATGCAAGTTACTCATGGTATCAGTGAAGGCTGCAAGTGTTATGACTTTTATCTGTCAGTGGCTGTTATTTTCTCCCTTTTTTTATGAACTTGGTTGGGGGAGGGGGGATTCTCGTTCATAATCTAGATGCCGTAAATGATTTCTCGGAAAATAACGGTGCTCAAAACAATATGGCATATCATGTTCCTTTCAATTGTCTAACCCCTTATAGTTATTCAGTAGTACTTTTTAGCCCCGGGAACGGGATATGACTTGTGGGTTCCCTTGTACTGTGGATTGTCCCCCAAAAATTAGGGCCTCTTGTTGGACTAGTCAACAAAGCATTATTATTGTTGTTTCCCGAGTAAGAAAAGAGAATATGACTTTCATGATTATAGTAGGGCTGCCTGCCCTCTTGAAGATCCATTTTCTGATCCAGACGGGTTACTAGTTCCACTGTGGTCAGTGGTACGTTTCTTATTTTTTATTTTCTGGTTATTTGTCTGATTTTGATTTTGGGTGATTGGCGCACGCTTATTATTTCTCTGTTTAGGAGTGTCCTTGAGAGGGTTGCAACACTTGCAAGTACTTGTCCGGAAAATCCAGAAGAGATTTCTCACATTAGTTGTAGGTAAAGAGAAGAACCAAGTAGTCTGGTTAAAAATTGTGCTGCAAGGAGAAGCTAGAGTGTACGAAGTCTTTCATCCATTACATGTGGGCCGGTAGAAGTATTGGGCACATATCACTTTAGGCCATTGATACATGCTTTAGCTTAGAAGCTTTGAGTTGGCCTATATAAGTGAAACTTCTGGATAGAGAGGTGGATTGACTATTGTCTATCAACAAGGCTTGGGTCGCTCATGCACTCTATCATTGGCTTAAAGCGATACCTTCTCGTCATCCTCTACATCCTCCTTCATTTATGAAATAAATTTCTTGTTTCTTGGCGTAAAAAAAGTTCATTCATGAAAGTAATGTAGAAAAATCAGAGGATATATTTTATGAATGTTCTTTTAGGCTTTGGCTTTTTATTCGAAAAAAATGTATGTTTCCTCTTTGACAAACGGTTAGTCTAGGGTATCTTATGAGAGCTTGTCCATTTGGTTGTCAGGGTTTTTATTTACCATTTTTCACTGATGAGAAAAGAAGATACGGTAGAGTATCAAGCTTGATCGCATAAACTTGTTCGTGTTTTCCTCAAGATCCTTGGATGACCTGTTAATTTGACTGTATGTAGGTAAAGAGATACATTGATGTGTACTCATCTTCATCAGTCATCGGATTTGCCTCTGAGGACTTGTTGCATGTGGCAGACATGTATTCCCAGGCACAGGGGAATTGGTCACATGTTGTGAAAGATTCATTGCCTTCTCTGAAAAGGCAGGTTGACATGTATCTACAATTTCTAGACGGTGTCGTTGGGCTTGCACGCTCAAAATGGACTGAATTTGATCTAAAGCTCATGGTTGTTGGCTTAAGCATTATATTTTTATCAATGCTTCTACAATTGTTTGCTGTCAAGGGAGTCAACAAGTTTTGCGAGTCATCTGTCTTTGCTGGACATCAAAAGGCATATGTTGGGTTAGTTTTCGTAGTACTTGCCATTGTGGTCCGGGGTTGCAGTCTTCTTTCCAATAGTTATATACGTAAGTTTCAATTTTAAAAACTTTTAATGTTGTAAATATTTCAGTGACTTGGCAGATGTAACTCTCAGTCTGATGCAACTATATTTGGTTTGTGCTGTTATCTGATATTCAGTGGAGGAAGGAAAAGTTGCTATATATTTCTTGGGCACAACTGCGATCCTTGTTTTGCGGTATTCCATCATGAAGACAAAGATGCTATTGGAAGTATGTCAATATTTTCTGTTTGTGTTTCTTGCTGTCCTTATAATTTAATTTTTCTAGTAGGCGGTCTGCTAATGCAATCGTTATTATTAATTATTACCAGTCACCCAGTGTTTCTTGATTTCTGATGCATTTGATTAATTTTGCTCTTGCAGGCAAGTTTGCTATTACTACTAGTCTGCATGTTCAGATTGGTTTTGGAGTTTGGGCTTTCAAAGCAGGCAACCAATTCACAAAGTCCTATATCAATGCTTGGAATCTCCCAGGATCATCCATTTTGGATATCTGTTTCCATAATTCTTCCTACATTAGCTCTGTTTTTGTTAGCACACTTGTTGCGTAGGTACATTTCTGGCAACAGGGGGCAGAGGTTCCAAAGATATGTTATACGAGTAACTATTTTCTGCTATGTGCTCATATCTGTACATTGGGTCCTGGAAAGTAAACTTCTTAGTTTGCCTCTCGTATTGCACCACATTGGAAGAGTTGGCATACCTCGGCTAATATACGCTCTTGGGCTTGCCCAGTTGGTGGTGTTGGCAATTGCTCAATTGTTGCACCAGAAGAGGTCTTCCCACTACCAAACGGACCTTGCTATTAGAACAGTTTCCATGTTATCAGCTTGGAGTTCTACTATCATACTGCTATTGGGGAAACAAGGATCCTTGGTTGCTCTAGCAAGCGCTGGTGCAGGTGCTTATGTTAGATCTTTATGTCTAGCAAAAGTCAAAATTGCTGTTTTTTTATGAGTACTTTGCTTTCATAGTATGTTTGTTCCTAGGTTTTGTATTTAATATGGTGTTTGCTTCTTGCAGCATGGTGCATTACAAGATTGGGGAATTTGGGGCACGCTAAAGATGGCACATTAACGTTATATTCTCTTCCCGTGACCCAGTGGAGTCTTCTAGCAGTTGCGTTGTTTTTCTGCACTGGTCATTGGTATGCACCTACTTTTCTTGTTGAGATATTTTCTTTTAGGATTCTTTCTCCCTGATTGAGATGTTTGTGTTAAATGGTCTGCTATCATTGCATAGAATCTAAGAAGCCTTGTACGGGGTTCTTCCTTCTAAGGATCACTCTCTTTTGCCCCGTATTTTCCTTTCTATTTATTTTTTTCTTCTAATTTTCCTGACTGTATTGCAAATCTTTCCTTAGGTGTGCTTTTGACGGCCTTCGATATGGTGCTGCATTTGTTGGGTAAGCATATTTTGTCTTTGATTGCTTTCGTTATGTTTGGATGTCATGGTTCATGGACAGGTCAGTTGATTATAAATGACACCTGTATCAAAGAGAATAATGGCCTTGTGGACCTGTGGTAGTTATTCTGGTTCTTGTTAGATCATACAATAGTCCTTCATACTTACACCTTAGCGTCGAATAGTCTTCTGCATTTTGTCCTCGTGAGACCTTAGTTGCCCTGGTCTTGATCACAATTTTTTTTCTGTAATTTCAAGAGAGTTGCACCCATACAAATCTCACTCTTTCCATTGGTCGTCATTTGCAGATTCGACGAGTTTATGCTTATGCGCCAAGCCATTCTTCTAACAATCGACACATTCGGCTTCTCTCACTTGCTGCCAATATTCGGTCTTCCTATTCTGGTTTCTCAAGCGCTCTCAAATGGTCAGATAAAGCAAAGCAGACTCTCCGTATCTGTGCAACTAACTCAGGTGACATGCCAAATTTCATAGCTATATTTTGGTGTCTTAATACACCAGTTGTCATTGCTGATCTTACCTTTCTGCATATTTTCAGATATTTTTGATGTATGGATTTATGACAACTACTGCAGCAGCCTTTACAGTGTTGTGTGTTACAATACAAAGGCGACATTTAATGGTAACGGCAACTTCTTTCCTCCAGAATATATCTATATTCGTCCTTTGCTTGTAGCACTAACAACAACCAACTTGGTTCGACGCAGGTATGGGGTTTATTTGCCCCAAAATATGTTTTTGATGTTGTTAGCCTTATACTCACAGATGTCCTAATTTGTCTGGCATCGCTTTACTACATCGACCCTGTAGAAGACGAAGACTCAAAGGATAGCTGAGGTCCTTGGAATTTACTTATTTTTTCTTCCCCTTTTCTTTTTCTTGGCTGTTCACAAGAACTTTTGTCCTATGTTAGGTGTCAATATGTACGTGATATGGTTTCGATTGGGAGGCAGTTATTTTTCTTTAGCATGTTTACATGTATAGATCACACTTGATTTGATTTCTGAAAGTATTCAATTATCATATGATGGAGCGTCTCGCAATATATATACGACGGCTTCTCAAAAATCAGAGGTTGAGTGGCTACAGATGTCAGGTGGAGTTCTCTGGGGTAGTACAAAGTTCAACTCGTTTTCTGAGCATGTCAATTGACACATTGGTTACACTAAAATATGCATTTTACCAAAATATAAGGTGCCTCATTGATATTTTCGCACTAGTGAGTTGACGTGCACTTTGACAAGTGCAACAAATTGGAAGTGATTGCAATCTTGTGTTGCAGTAGAGTTTTTTGGGTTAATTGTGGCTGAATTCTTGAAGAGAGACCAACTTACTAAAATGACATGCGCACGAAAAACGAGCTCAACTTGATCCTAGCTTCGCCGCGTTTGATTCCTGAAATGTTAACTTCATCTTCTTTCTTTCTTTCTTTCTTTCTTTCTTTCTTTCTTATTGTATTTGGTATGAAGTCAGAAATCAGTACAGTAGAAATGTTACAGCAAAACAAAGGAAAATCTTCTTGTATTGTCTTTCCAGCCCCAGATGTGGCAAAGAGTTCTAACCAGTTGAGAAAGCAAAGTTCTCTATTAATCAAGATGCTACTAATATGTATAGATACGATTCATTAACATCAAAATTATTTTTGACTCTTCCCTAAAAATTAATATAAGAGGGCAGAACATCCTCTGCACCGGAAAGGCGGGAAAAATCATCAACGACGTTTACATATATTGTGTTGCTTTAAAGATGTGAGAAAACCAGATTGTGGCAAGTTCTGTCACAAGGGTAAGGGCAATCAATAATCTTGGTTTCAACTCGGTCGAAAAACCAGTTCCCAACTGACTGTGCTATCCCCTGCACAAATTTCATATATACGACAATGAAGATGTCAGTATTTAGCCAAAACCAGCTTTACAAAAATAGGAAACATTATTTTGTTCTGCTGTTTACTTGTTTTCATTACAGTGTTTTTGTATATGATCTTTACACATGTCAAACTGTTCGCCAAAGCCTAAAATGTGGAGTAGAACCACAACTGTAACCGCTTTCTGAGAAATTTTGCTGCCATTTCCAACAATGCGAAGATGATCCCATGGCAGTTCTAAACAACTGTAACACCTCCCTTAAGATGATTATGCTTTGGATTGTGACGAGTTTGTTCTGTACAGTTGGATTTACTATGAATTTTCTGGCAATTGAAACAGGAAGTATGCAGAATGATGAGGACATACCTGATTTCCGACATGGGGTGAACCAGGGGCAAACCACGTATCCTGTCTCTCACTCTGGCCGTGAGCGAAGCAGGAATTGATGAAATATCCATTCTTTCTAGACTTCGCAAACACACCAATGGCATGTAGCATCTGTCTTCTAAAACCTGTTTCAAGGGGTTGGTACTTGGTTCCAGTGATTAGTTACAAAGAAAATCGATAAACAAACCAACATGGAAAAGAAAAATAAAAGCTGGGTGAAAATAATTAAGAAAGGGAAGAGAAGAGTGAAAATAGCAATTCCAACCTTGCAGAAACTGGATTTGTGGCGCACTGCAATGAGCATTATTCAATTTGCATCCATACCAGTGTCCACGAGGATCAGCAGTCGCAGGTGCTAAACTTGCCTGAAGCTGTTTGAATCAAAACAGTGCTAATTGATAAGCTATCAGAGCTCTTGTAAAGTGTTGATGGTAAGTATGGTTGGTTATTACTTTAACTTGTCATCACTTATAATGCAGTGACGTCCACAATCACTTTGTAGCATATGATGTGAATAATTGCACTTGTTTGAATTGTTTCCTTTGAATGGGACTCAGACAAGTACATTAATTGAAGAACACTGCAACGACCAAGATACTGGATTGTACTGTCGTACTTCACATTGCTACGGCGTGTAATGCACTAGTGATTTTTATCCAAAATAACTTTGAGTTGAGAGGTGATGAGATTCACCTGCCACGAATCATAAGCTGCATTGAGAAGAAAAAGTGGGGTCTTGATACTTGATATCAGATGCTGAGGGAAGAAACACTGTAATAAACGGCAAGTGTTACCAAAGGGCTGTTGCAGAATTCAGTTCATAATACCCTTGATCAAGGCATCAATAGAGAATGAGAACAAATGTTCATGGAGCAAGAAACGTTACCCAGATTGGATTAAGGTGGCTAGTACAACTCCGAGGAAGTTGTGGTCCCACCCCCTGCAATATCATATAAAGATGTGATCAAACTTGGAAAAGGAGACCATGCAAGGCAAACCGAAAAGAGTGCAAGACAGAAGACACAATGAGACGTCTTGGTAAATGGCTTTTTACATCTGTTTACAAAGAAAGCATAGGAAGTTTAAAGAAGTTTATGACATTTGCAACTTTGAAGGAACTGTTATGAAGTGCAATAAGGGGTCTGAAGATCACTTTATAATACATTAAGGAAAGACATAGTTTTTTTGAAGTGTGGATACATATCATAAAACTTTTCGCGTTTTGACAGAGCTCGGACACTAGCTAGTCCAGAATGATACCTGCAAGCGCACTAGACCCGCAAATAATTTCCTCATAGTGCGACCTCCAGCCACATCTCGTCTATAAGACCAAATACAGCGATAATGAACTTTAGTTGCACTCATCAAAAAACTAACAGAATATGTATATACTTGATACAGCACGGGTAAAAAAACAGAGGTACAAGCAATAAGAGATCATCATAAATAAATACTACCGTGTACTTGTTTCGATGTGCAACTTTTTGTGCAACCAGGTAACCAGAGACTATTACTTACAGAATAACATTTAATTTTAAACAAATGACATAATCAGATACATGATCCAAACCGTACTCAGCACGACAAGTTCCCCAATGTGATGCCTTTTCATATGCATAAAAATCTTTACAACACAGTTTTTTATAGAACTTTTTTTGAGTTTGGTCCATGTGCAAAAAGCAACTACTACATTACTAAACTTGTACTCAAGGGGTAAGAAAAACTATATTAGCTAGCTCACTTAGTCTAATACCTTCTGTGTGCCAAACATTCCGGATCCCTCTCTTGATGGTGCTTTACTTTAGATACAAATATAATAAAGTGCATCTTGTTTTCAATTACTTTTGGTACCAGATAGTGGTAAAAACCTACGAATATGAATTGCTTAACAATATTGATCATTGCTTAAGTAGCATGCTTAGACCATCTCGCTCAAACAGTTGAAACACCATGTTACAAAGCAAAAAATGAATGCTAGGAATATTATTGGGCTTACGCATCAAGGAACAACCCAGCATCGCTGAAGCACTTGACTCTGGTGGTCCTTGGAAATAACGCCCGGAACTCGTCACAATGCAGTATTGTTGCTAAACCTCCAGCCGAGCATCCAGAAAGAAGAGCCTGCATCAATTACCAGTTATCACCTTTGCAGATTCCCAAACCAGACACACACCAGACACAAATGTAATAAAATTACCTGATTAGCATGGCGCATTCCTTGTGACATCAGCTCCTCTATTGCAGCTAACCATATTCGTTGTCCTCGAAAATACAATTTTCCTCCCTATGAGTTCAAGACAGAAAGATGTAAGCATCTACGAAGGAGACACAAGAGAAGCAACCCATACATTTGAATTAATCACTCCAGGAGAAGTTCATTGCTGAAACTGATCCGATACGTTTGAATCCAGTCTTAATGAAATATGATATGAATGGAACTTGGTAAGACAATTGGTACGCCAGTTTTGAATCTGTTAGATTATTTTATTTATTTTCTTCCCTTCATTTGTTGCCTCTTCTAAATATATTTTAAGATTACATACTATATCTTTCAAGATCAGTTAGAAAACAGTTTTACACACCTCATTTTGACTGTTCCCACTAAACGAGGCACCATCACAGTAACGTATCTTTACTCGGTTCCAGTTGAAAAAATCTGCAGACACATTGTTCTAAACAAATCAGCCCCCTACAGAAAGGGTGAAAGCGAAAAGAAATGAACACTAAAGCCAGTATGATATCAAACGATCCTTCATTAATGCAAAATTTTATTACCAGGATTTTCTGAAGCCTTGTTGCTAAGAATTCCTGTGAAGGGTATGAACTTCTCCATATATCTTGAGGAACCATGACGTGTATTCTTCCTATATAAACAATTTCTTATCGTATCACACCAACCTCCCCCCTGTTACCATCTCAAGTGACAAAAGTCAGAATTGCAGCCAACATTATCAAGGGGGAATTGAATCCACTTGCAGAGCATGCCATGCCAGCTGAAGGGGATCAGTGTCAGCAACATGTCATCTGATTCTGAGTACACAGGGTTTCACGCACCTCGAGTTGAATAAGCCAACTGTTTGCCCCTGATCCATATCCACGGTGGAGATGGTAACCCGGCGACGATCCATCCAAGCACACTGCAAGTTGAGATCAATAAGGTATGGAACCCCCCCAAAAAAAAATAATACAAAACCTAGTAATTTGGTGTTTCATAGTAAATTATTCACCAGTGTATTGCTGGCAACTTGCAAGAATGTCTGGAATAAGCTAAATGATCCTAAAAATAAGAAAACTAAGGAACATTACAAGTTACAATGAACTTATGACTAACGTGCACTAAAGTCGATCCCAGAGTGATGATAGTGATGATAGAAGTTGAATTCCTACACAAGTATGATGACAGTTGTGAATTTGTTGCAAGAAAAATGGCGTTCTACATTTGTGCAACGATCCCTATTGTGATGAACTGATGACTATTAGACTACTATGCAACTCGAATCCTAGAACATTCAACATATCAAGTTGAAATCTCATTAACATCTAGGCATGGATTGGATGTCGTAACACAATCTGCAGAGGTATGTTGAGAACCTAGGACAATAGGGTCCCACATCAACAGTTCATTACTCACTATTAACAGTCCACCGGAGTAACCATACATGAACCTGTGAACTCGGGGAAGAATGCGAAAATAGCAACTCCATACAAGTACTAACGTCTTTGTTAATACTTAATAACAAGGAACGATAGGATATGACACACAACAACCCATGGCACTATGGCAGGAATTAATGTTGTCCAGACCTGATCGTACCAGAAAGCCGAAATTTGAAATTTTGTTCTTGGCTTCATATTCTCATAATCTGCAAGCCTACTCTTATTTTTTATAACGAGTGAGCCGCGCCCTTTATTATGAGCATAAAAGAGGCCGCCTTCATTTTAGAACCCTTTTTTTTTTTTTAACTTAAGTATATAGAATTAGCTATGGGGTAATACGATAGCCAAGAATTGGTGGACGTAAGGGGTGAAACCAAGACTAGTGTTAGCGGTGGGAGGGTAGTGGAGGTAGAAATGGAGGAGAAAGAAAATTGCAACAGTTTCCCTAGGGGGTTAGAGTACAATATAATTATGCTCAATTTGGCTTAACAACTTACCCTTTGGAAGTGTCTCTCACCTCAACCAAACAAACGAAAACATCATGGTACTAAATTACCCACTAAGGCTCTAATTTATACCCCCATCACAAGCATGGCCTTAATAATTAAGGCTAACTGCAAGATGGACCCTTCTGGAACCACCAAGATTTCTTTTTTCTTTTGCATCCTATCTGGATTGAAACAACAATATACATAATCCTCAATTAAGGGCAACAAAACATTTCATAGAATTCTATATTTAAACATTAATTAGGACTCAACATGCATCTGAACTCATATGGAAGTCATAAGCACAGAATATTTGTTCAAAGGGTATCATCAGACATACATGTCAGAATTCAAATCCAGCAAAAAGAAATGATTCAGTTCACAGGAAACAGAAAAAACCAACAGGAAAAAAAAAATAAACAGGAAAAATCCTAAAGAAAACTAAATAATCACTGCTAAATCAAAGCAATAACAGAATTAAGAAGAAGAATACCAGCTCCTTTAGCAACAGCACCAGGAATAAGAGTGAGACCCACCATTAATGGACTGTTGATCCTCCCATATTTCTCCTCCTCATACATCACAGTTGCATTTAATCCCTCAAAACAATCCACTCTTTCCCAACTAACTACAAACAATACCATAAAAATAACATATACCCAGAAAACTTTCATGGGCAAGAACCAAAACTGTAACTTGCTGAGCATCTTTAGTATGATTTCCAAGACTTTGTTAAAAAGATCAGTAAATGCCGTATGCAAGAATGAAGCCTTTGAGCTTTCTGTTTATGTTTGTAGATACTAACATAACATTAATAACAAGGGGTTATGAAGAAGAAAGAATGAGTGAAAGGGGTGAGAGTGTGGGGTTGGAATGGGCCACCAAGGAGGAGAGGAGCGCCAACTTTACAGTTGTAAGCTCACTGCTCAGTGCTCACAGTCACAGGAAATGTTTGGTGCTTTCAGATTACAGTGTTTTATTGATCGTATTCGTCCGTTATTGTGCTTGCACGTGTATTTCCCATGCTGGAGGGAATACCATGATATTAATTACTCTATTCGAAATCATATAATCCAAATTGTGATCTAATGGTACACATTGCTTCGATTTCGATATTTATTAGGTCAAGATATCAACTAATATCAAAATTGTAAAACCAGGAAAAGAAAACGATTAAAATAATAATGATGAAGTAATATAAAAAATTCGTATAAAACAACTTTATTGTACAAAGAGGTTGTGCGAATTTTTAATTGAGAATCGTAGAATCTTAGAGTTGTACGATCTTAAAAATAGTATCGATCTGATTCTAATCGACAATAAGGGATGTAATAGAGTCGAGTTGAGCCCTAATGGTCCCGCCTTCAGCTTGGTTCAGTTGTTGAAAAGCTTGGCTCAGGCTAGGCTCAAAGCTCATCTAGCCAGCTTTTGTTGGGCACGACTCCATCGAAAATTGAGTATAATTGAGCTTGTTGGCTTGGCTCAATTTAAGATTTTTCTAATATATTCCTTAAAAGTTTATTTTTTTCTCTATGTTTTTAACATTAATCTTTTGAGCATGTGATTTTCTAACATCCAAATAGTTAGACGGCCATCCCATTCAAATTTTGGATAATGTAACACCTACCTCAAAGATTAATAACATTACAACTATGAAAATTTATATATTAAAACCACGTCAAGTCTAAACGAGATGCAACCTGCCACCGTGGGCTCAGGCTCGGCTTAGTTGCTTATTCAGTCAACTCAAGCTTTTGCTTTTTGAGTTGGCTTAACCTCGGCTCAATCTCGCGTCAAACCAAACTCAAAGGCGAACTCAAGGGTCACCATGTCAGCTCAACTCAGGTACACCTCTAACTAGGATCGCAAAAGTTTGTAGAATCTTCTTAATTGAAATCTAAATTCTTTTACGATCTTACCATCTACGATCCCATTATAGAATTAAGGGAAAAAAAAAACTAAATAAATTAAAAAAAAATCTCGTACGATTGACTTATTTTACATTCCTTGCAAATAATTTGTTGGTATGATAGTTACTGTAAATTTTTTACTTTTAAAACATCAATTATGACGATTTTAATATAAATTTTGTAATTTATGATCACAAATAAAACGTTGTGATCCTCAATTTGATCCTACATTGCGATGCAATTTTACCACTGTCAATCCAAAGTAAATTTCGGATCCTAACAACCTAGTATATAACTTATAAGTATTCTACTCAATAAGTTCATTGATATTTTCACTATTAATAATTAAAAAAAATATAATAGTATCAACTTCATGTATATTGCACTTTGCACATAATAGTGAATCAT
>ONZA01003632.1:12635-25779 GCA_900322205.1 Kewa caespitosa
TGGGATGTTCTTGATTATGAATTTTACAATAACAACAATGTAAACAGTATTATTAATTTTCTTATTTTTATTAAATTAAGAAAGATAATTACAAACACATCTATTGTAATAACCCATGTAATAACAAATGTACTACTACTACTAATAATAATAATAATACTTGTTTTGTTGGTTTCGGCCTTGGCTCCTGTTCAAGCCCATAGGCTCATTCCCTACCCCCTCGTCACTATCCTGGTTTCGGATTGGGCCCCTCCTCTTCGACCTAACCTTTCCCGTAGGAGTGTACCTCTCGGCAGGTCCGAATGACATGGACGGAACCCTGACCCCCTCTACTGCCCGAGGGGATTCGGCCGTTGACCTTCGTCCCTCTTTAGGGGCAGGACGAGGGGTTCTCCCGACGAAACGCCGAGATGACCCTTTCCCCCCTTCGGCGAGAGGCTTGCTGGAGAAAGGGATGAAGGGTTGCACCGTCGAGGGGCACCTTCGGTGCTGGTAGATGACCATCCTTGGTGGAGCAGTACTTTCGGAAGGTTCCAAAAGATACGGAAGAGGGCACGTGCCCTCACGTGCCTGGATATGGCTTGTGGGCCCTTGGCCCGTTTCCTTGCTAAGCCCAAGGAAGGAATGTCCATGTGGCGCCTCCCAGTGGACAGGTCACAACCCTAAACATCCTTTGGAAAATGCCTATAAATAGGAGGCAAGCACTTCATTCAAAGAGGAGAAAAAAACAAAAGAAAAAGAGGAAGACATCATTTGCAAAACTGATTCTGATTGAGATTACACACTTTCTCTCTCTAGAGTATTCAAGTCTCCCCCATTTCTCTAGGAAGATTCGAGTACCCAAAAGAGCATTCAATTTATCCCTTCGGGCAAATAAATTATTCTTGGAATCTCCTTACTGACTTGATCATCGGAGGACAGTTCCCCAGATCACGCTGGGGGTAGTTCATGTGCGTTCTTTGCGCAGGTACCCCTCTTCCGACAAAGCGAGTCATCCTTCTCCTTATCTCAAGCAGTCGAGGCTTTCAACCCTTTGAGTATTTGAGGGTCCACTCCTTGTACCCAAAATCACCCAAAATATTTGGCGCTATCTGTGGGGAGTGGCCAGCCAAGGTTGCATGACATTGAGGAACGAAAAACACATACAAACACCTATATTAAGGAAGACGAGTTTGATGTCGAACCACGAAGAAGACCAGTCGGCCTCGTCTGCAGGGGGACGAGGCGCAACCCGGCCCCCTATCACGAGGGAGGAGCTGGTGGCCCTGCAGACCAACATGATGGGGGAAATGCATAAGATGTGCATGACCCTCCAGGAAAACATCCTCCAGCATGTCAGAGCAACGAAGAACCAAGATGGAGGTGTCACAAAGAAGATGAATGAGTGCTCGAAGAGCAAACACGACTCGGAGTTGCGCACTACCAAGGTGCTGAAGACCCCCCCTTCAGCCTGAGCAGTTCCAACTCCTCCTCGTGGAAGTCCAGGCGCAAGTCGAAAGCCTCTGAAAAAGAGAGAGCGCGAGGAGGCATGAAAGGCCTAGAGGAAGCATAGTAGACCTCTGACCTTCCATCAAAGTGATGAATAAGAGGAAGAGAGTGGCCGAGGGGGAGGTAGAGAGCCCTAAGAAAGAAGACGTCAGGGTGATCATCCGACGCAGACAAGCCGAAATGCTATGGGGCAGAGGGGTCACGTCCTAACATGCTTAGGGCCGAAGGACTGTGATAACATCACGAAGAGCTTCAGGGGATTAAAAGCATGGACCTTACCATTAAGGTCCCTTTCAGCAAAGAGATCATGGGTTGTCCCTTGAACCTGAACTCTCAAATCGGAAAGATGAAGAAGTATAGCGGAACAACCTCGCCCTGGGAGCACCTAATGGCCTACGAGGCAGCAATGATGACACAAAAGCGGAACAACGCCACTTACTGCTGACACTTCTTCGGAACCCTGAAAGGTAGGGCACTTTAGTGGCTAGACAGTCTACCTCATCACAACATTCATAGCTTTGACGAGCTTTGTCGTGTCTTCACCGAGAACATCATGACTTGCGAGAAGACCGAGAAATGCTCGGAAGATCTCTTCAACATCTGTCAGGGAAAGAAGGAACTGATGAAGGATTACGACAAATGCTTCAATGACGAGTGCCTAGAGATCACCGATCTCGATCAGACAATAGCATGCACGGCTTATGTCAAAGGTATCATCAAAGCAAGTGAGATCCTGAAGGACTTTGAACACATGAAGCTGAAGAGGGAGAAGCTCACCCTACCCTTCGTCCGAGTTTATTCGTCCAAGCTATTCACGACTCGGCAAAGGTCCGGACGAGATGTAGTGAACGGGGGGCATCGACGAGAGCAGTATGATGACAAGCCGAAACCATCAAGGAACGAAAGAAGAAAGGCTGAAACGCTGACAGTCAAGAAGCCGCAGTTCAAGAAGAAAGCAACGGGAAGAGGGGGAAGTAGAAGAGGGTTCAAAGGGCGAGGGAAGCCCGAAAGAAAAATGTCGGAGAGCCTCGCGGTGAACCAAATCTTGAATTGTAATCAAGAAGGTGTCTTGGCAAAAATTGACCCCAAACTGCTACCCGACCCAACCCCAATGAAGGAAGTCGCAGGGAAGTGTTACTTCTTTTGCCAATACCACAAAGAGCACGGGCACAGTATGAGGTACTTCCGAGAATTAGGTTTACACCTTGAGAAATTGGTAAGGGAGGGAAAACTCAATTCCTTCCTGAAAGACAAGGGTACGATCACCATCCCGCCAGGCTAAGGGGAAGCAGCCGAGTCTGCGACCTCAGGATCCTCTTCGAACTCCTATGAAGTGGTTGTCATCTTGGGTGGCCCGGCAGGAGGTGATCTTACAAACAAAGCAAGACGAGCTCACCTCAGATCCCTCGATCAAATCATGCTGATTGAGGAAGTTCTCAAGTTCAAAAACCGATCACTTTTGATGAATCGAACATGAGACCCCTCTAGTTCCCTCACGACGACCCCCTCGTTGTCAAGGTGAAAGTTGTCAACACATTGGTAAAAAGAGTCCTAATAGATACGGTAAGCTCAGTCAACATGATCATAGCCAGTTGCCTCATGGACCTCCACTACACCTCGGACAAAGTGATACCCAACACTCACCCGGTGGTAGGCTTCGGTAGGAATAAAGTCCTACTGATGGGAAGTATCCAACTCCTAATAAGGATAGGACCGAAGAACGAAGCCAAACGTGTCGTCTCGGAGTTCCTTGTCGTCAATGTCCCACTCCCATACAACATCCTCCTTGGGAGACCGACACTGAATGAAACCAATAGAACTCCCAACATGATAATACTCAAGTTGAAATTCCACAGGGACGACGGGGAAGTAGGGAAGATCCTTGGCGATCAAAAAGCAGCCCGGACATGCTACGTCCCAATGCCTGAACAGCAAGAACATTGTTCGAGAGAAAACGCTGCCACCCGCCGAGACCAACGCCTTGGCCCCCGCTGAGAACAGCAGAAGGAAGAGTAAGAAATAAATTCTTGAAGAAAGAGTCATTGTAAAGAAAGAGGATGTTAGCCCCACGAAAGAGGAGAAGGGGATGAAGTACAATGCCTCATGGTAGACATCGTCCCACCAGAGGTCGCCGACGTGAGGATCGAAGAAAGAGAGAGATCCACCCCTTCGGATGGCAAGGTGGAGGTCATCCTGGACCCCTCTCGTCTAGAACGAGTCACATACCTCAGTGACGAGCTAGACGAGACCACTAAGAAAGAATTGACGAAGCTCCTCCGCGAGTTCGAAGACATCTTCGCCTTCGGACCGGACGAAATCCCCGGCATCGATAGATCTCTCATGGAACACAAACTTGGAATAAACCCCAAGATTAAGCCGCGTCAGCAGAGGTGAAGAAGCTTCTTGAACCCAGTTTCATTAGAGAATACTGATACCTTAAATGGCTTGCCAATGTCGTGATGATGAAGAAGGAGACCGGGAGCTAGAGAATGTGTGTCGACTATACTGATTTGAACAAGGCCTGCCCGAAGAACCACTTCCCGCTCCTGAGGATAGACAATCTTGTCGACTCTACCACGGGACATGAACTCTTGAGTTTCATGGACGCCTTCTCCGGATACCTCAAGTCTTCATGAAGAAGAAGGACCAGAGCTCAACGGCCTTCATCACCGACAACAGAGTGTTTTGCTACACCATGATGCCTTTCGGCCTAAAGAACGCTGGTGCGACCTTCTAGAGGCTCGTGCAAAAGGTCTTTGGCGGAAAAATTGGTAGAAACCTCGAAGCCTATGTGGATGACCTCATCACCAAGAGCGTGAAGTCTTGTGACCACGTAGAAGACCTGAGAGAAACGATCGAAACTCTAAGGAGAAATCAAATGAAGCTCAACCCAAAGAAGTGTGTTTTCGGGGTGAGGGGAGGAAAAATTCTTGGGTTTCATGGTAAGCGAAAGGGGCATCGACGCAAACCCGGAGAATGTGAAGGCCGTGATCTACATGGAGCCACCTAAATGTGTCAAAGACGTTCAAAAGCTAACCGGGTGCATCGCGGCTCTCAACCGTTTCGTCTCCAAGTCCGCCGACAAGTGCGCGCACTTCTTCTTGGCACTTAGGAAGGGGACAAAGTTCGAATGGAATGATGAAGCGCAAGAAGCCTTCGAGAAGATGAAGCTGTACTTGGGCTCCTTGCCCAAAATAGCTTCACCAAAGCTGGGGGAAAGACTTTTTCTCTACCTCGCCGTCTCCGAGAAGGCCATCGCCTCAGTCCTCGTCAGGGAGGAAGAAAGTTGTCTACTTCACCATTCATGCTTTGTGTGGTGCCGAGTTCCGCTAATCTACCCCAGAGAAGTTCTCCTTCAGAGTTCTTATCAGCTCTCAAAATCTTAGACCCTACTTCCAGAGCCATCCTGTAACTATCTTAACAAATCAACCCCTAAGGAAGATACTAGGCAAGCTGGACTCGTCGGGAAGGGTGCAGGTGTGGGCTCATGAGCTTACCAACTATGATATTCCGTACGAGCCAAGGAGGGCGATAAAGAGCCAAGCCCTTGAAAACTTCTTAGCCGAGCTGACGCCTTCGGAGATAACGCCAAGTTACTGGACCGAGTCCTGGTTGATGAGTGTGGACGGCTCGTCATGCAAAAGCAGAAGTGGGGAGGACACTTCATCACTTCGGTAGAGAGATATGTCTTCGAGTGCACAATGAGATTTGGATTCCAAGCATCCAACAACGAGGCTGGGTATGAAGCCCTCATCGCCTGGACGGAGATGGCTCAATCCGCCGGAACAAAGAAACTCAAGGTGAGGATGGACTCCCAGCTCGTCGTCTCACAGATCTCTGGAGACTTCGAGGCCAAGGGAGAAGGAATGAAGGCATACCTTGGAAAAGTTCGAGAGATAATCAAGAGCTACAAAGAAGTGATAGTAGAACTCATCCCAAGGTTGGAGAACCACCACGATGACGCACTGGCCCAGCTAGCCAGCTCGTCAGCCGAAGGAGTCTCCTGGAACATCTTTTGGGAAGAGAAGGAGAAGAGGAGTATTGAACCAGACGCCGAAGTCTTCCTTCTCGACCGTAGAGACGAATGGATGGAGCCACTGATGGCGTGGCTGGGGGAAGGAAAACTCCCCGACGATGAGAAGGAAGCTAAGAAAATTTGAACGAGAGCCAAATGGTTTGAACTCAGAGATGGTACATTGTACAAGAAAGGCTTAAGCCACCCACTGCTGAAATGTGTCTCAAAGACGCAAGGGAAGGAAATCATCCGAGAAGCCCACGTTGGCATCTGTGGCGCTCATCAAGGAGGGAGAGTCTTGGCCCACAAAATCCTAAGGCTAGGCTTCTACTGGCCCACTCTGAAGAGTAACGCGGCCGAAATGATCAAAAGTTGCGAAAAATGCGAAGTCTTCGCACCGGTTTCGAAGCTCCCCTCCGCTGAGTTGACGCCGATCCTACCTCCAATGCCCTTTCACCTATGGGGCATGGACATAGCAGGCCCCTTCCCGCAGGCACCGGGACAGCTGAAGTACGCCATCGTTGCCGTCGACTACTTCACAAAGTGGATTGAAGCACGGGCCCTTAAGAACATAACCGTAGCTGATATGAAGAAGTTCATCCTGGAGAACATCCTCACACGTTTTGGAACCCCCCGAAGCATCATCTTTGACAACGGACGATAGTTCGACACACTAAAACTCACCGACTGGTTGGAAGAATACGGGATGAAGGCAATTTTCACGGCTATGGCAAGGCCCCAGACGAACGGTCAGGTGGAATTGAGCAACAAAATCTTGGTGAATGGCATCAAGAAAAAACTTGACAAAGCCAAGTGGCTATGGGCCGACATGCCAACGAAAGTCCTATGGGCGTCGAGAAAGACTGAGAAGGCCGTCACGGGAGAAAAACTTTTCAACCTTGTCTACAGGTCCAAAGTAGTACTTCTGCTGGAGCTGGCCAACAAGAGTCAGAGGGTCAAACGCTTCGACCCCGAGACGAAAGATGAAAGAAGGAAGCATGACCTCGACCTCCTCCAAGACGTACAAGCAAAGGATGACGAGAGCCTTCAACCGGAGAGTGAGAGTGAGAAAGCTCAACGTAAGGGACCTTGTCTTGAGAACCATGGAATCCGTCGGAAGGAAAAATGAAAAAGGAAAGATGACACCCAACTGGGAGGGACCCTAAAAGATTATGGAAGTCATTTATTCAAAGACTTATCAATTGGAAACCTCGGAGGGAAGGAAGATAGGCATGCCCTGGAACATCAACAATCTCCGGAAGTTTTTCGCATAGGCGCGGTCTCATCACAGAGCCTCGCCAGGGTAGGCACCCTTCAATAACCTCTTTTGATTCCTAGACTTCTCTAGATGACGGGGTAGGCTCCCCTAAGAAGCCTTTGTCTATTTTGCGAGGCCTTTGGCCATCAAGGGTTGGCTCCCCCAAGAAGCCAAGAATGGATTTGCTTTCGTCTCTCACGCCTTTTCGTCTACGTATTGCCCTGCAAAATTTCTCTTCTGAAAACTTCGACAGACGAAGCCCCAACCTGGGGGCAAATGAACTTCGTATACGACACGGGTAGACAAAGCCCCACCACGGGGGCAAATGAACCTAAGTCTAACATCACGGTTAGACGAAGCCCCATCACGGGGGCAAAATAAAGTTCAAGTCTACGTCACAGTTAGACAATGCCCCATCACGGGGGAAAAATGAACTTAAGTCTACATCATGGTTAGACAAAGCCCCATCACGAGGGCAAAATGAACTGTCTACGTCACAGTTAGACGACGCCCCATCACGGGGGAAAAATGAACCTAAATCTTACATCACGGTTAGACGAAGCCCCATCATGGGGGCAAAATAAATTTCAAGCCTACGTCACGGATAGACGAAGCCCCACCCTGGGGGAAAATGCACCTAGTCTACGACACAGCTAGACGAAACCCCACCCTAGGGGCAAGAAACAAAGACCTTAATTCAAACACACGAGATGCAAAAGTGGACGAAAGGCAAATGCAAAAATAATACACAGAAGACAATAAGAAGAGAAGAGACCCCGTCCTAGGGGGCAGATCATCAAGCTCTCTTATATTTCATTAAAGTCTTTTACAAAGATTTCAACATACAAGAACAAAGTACAAAGACAAAATCTAAGTGCTGAAGGTAAGATAATACGTCAAGTTCTTCCATCGGGGGAGGACCCCCCTGGTCTGATGGGGGACATGCAGCCGAGGAGGCTGGAGAGAGCCAAAGAGGTAGCAAGGAGAACCAAGGGTGGTGTAGCAGACGTCGAGGGCGAAGCATAATACACCAAGTTCTTCCCACCATGGAAGAACGCACCCCAAGCACCAACTCTACCATTGCAACCCAGCATCTCTGCATAGCCCGAAGCTTCACTGAAACTACTTCCCGGGTGGAAGAGGTACAACACCCGGAAGCGGCTGCAGCATCCAGCCTCTAAAAAAGAGAATGTCGAGAGGAAACAAGGCAAAGTTAAACTCATCCTTTAGCCCGTGAATGGAAAATGGATGAAAGTCCATCACCAACCCATTTAGGAATTCGAAGGCCGAAGAACAGCTACCCGGCGGAAAGCCCCTCTCGGACACCCGAAGGGATGGTGAAAGAGTTCAAAAGGATTAATGGAACCACCGTCACCTCCTGCCATCCCCTCATAAGTCAAGGATGTTAATCATCAGAAAGTAATGAAGTAAGAAAATCGACCCCATAGAGGCCACGATCATCAAAAAGCATTGAACATGGATTAAACGTGGGGACAAGACCACCAGGGTCGTCATAGCAACTGACGAAGCCCATCTCACCTTGGGAGAAAGGGGAGAAATAAAAAAAAGGAAGAAAATTGAGGAAGGAAAGGCATGTTCTTTACTCAGAAAGGAAAATGAGGGAAGAAAGGGAAAGGTGCGAGTAGAAAGTGACCCAAGGGCTTCCTTTTTATAGGCAAAGTCAAGCACGGTCAACGGCTCGGATTATTTGTGGAAAACAGCGGATGCGCAACACATGGCGTAACATCCCCCAAGAAGATAATGAAGGCAACCCAGAGCGTTTCCAAGGAGATAATGCCTCGATCCGTGAGCCTCGTCAAAAAGCACCAGAAAATTTCTAAATGTTGGAGAAAAAGATCCCTCCCTCAGTGCCACTATGAGCGCACAACACAAGATGAAGGCCCAACCCTCATCTTTTTTCCCTTTGTCGTCAACACCCTACCTTGCTCTAGTGGGGGCAAGGGAACGAACGACGACTACAGTGGGCGAAAGACGATTACCCCTCGTCCGCTATTCCGTCAAGATTCCCTGACTTTCATCACATCCAATAGAGATCACTCGACCAAGGCCGGGATAAACAGAAGAACGAAGCATTACACAGCGAAGACATACGATTTCCATTGCAAGAATAAGCTTTTTCAAGATGCATTACAAAAAGTAAAAAGAATACAATTCTCCTCAAGATGAAGGGGAGAGGGGGGAAGAAACGTCGGCCGCATCATCTTCGACGGCATCATGACCCTGGGGCAGAGAGACACCCTCGGCAGCATCCTCCAGGGGAGATAGGTCCTCACTGGCCCCTTAAATCTCGTCCTCCTCACCGAAAGCACCCTCGGCGTGAGACCCAAGGTGATCCCTGATCGCATCCAGGAAGTCGGTGTTGAAGCCTGAGAGGTTAGCAAGCAAGGTCTTACAGTAGTGATCCCGAGGGTTCCACCCCAGCTCCTCAGCATAGGCCTCCTCAATCGTCGACGTATCCTCCCCCAATTGGGATAGGAGCATCACGACCCGTCTCACCAACAAGGCCGAGTAGCCCTCCTCAGAGTCGAAGATGGCCACGAAGGGCTCCCTAAGGTTTTCTAGGAACGCCCTCTCGGAGGCTATCATCTCGTCTTCCAAGGACTTATAAGCGGCTTTCGCCGCCTCTATCTCGTTCTTCTTCTTGGCAAGCTCAGCTTCAAGAGACATGACCTTCTTCTTCTCTTCAGCCATCTTGGCTTCAACAGCAGCAAGCTTCGTGTTGGCCTCGACCTTCTCCTTCTCGAGGGAGCTGCAACGTTGAGACATCCGGTCCCTCTCCTTCTCAGCTTTCTCCTTGGCCGCCTCAGCCTTCTCCTTAGACGATACAGCTTCGTTCCTCTCCCTCTCAACATCCCGGGACAACACTCTTGGCGAGCCATCTTGGCGCAGGTAATGAGAGAGGAGCACTGCCTACACAAAGAGAAGGCAAGTGAGCCCGAAAATCATAGAGACCCATGAAGCAAAAAGGAAGAGACGTACCTCTGAAGCCAGATGATGGGCCATAGTCTTGGTGGTGCCCAAACGATCCTCCAAGTACCTCTCGTCCTCCTCAGTTACGGCCCTCTCCAGGAACGAGGCGGCCACCTTCTTCTTCTCTTCTGGAGCGTACGAGAGGTACCAGGGGGAGAAGGCTCCTCGGCGAGAGGCTCCCCCTCGACTGGGACCTGCGGGAGGCAAAGGGGGAGGTGGAGGAGCGACAAGAAGCTTCTTCTGCTTATCCTTCACGGACCTGGACAGGAGCTTCAGCGCAGCAAGCCCTGTGACAACCGCCGTCGGAACGTCCGTCTCGAGACTCTAGTCTGAAAGGACCTCCACCACATTTTTCAGCTCCTTCCCAATGCCCGCCGTCTTCGGAGGATCAGGCATCGAAGAGCTTGTCGTCATAGGAGAAGACGAAGAGCCAGCCGCCTCCTTCTTGCACTTCGTCCCGATACCCTTCTTCTGGACGTTAGCCCTCTGCAAGGACATAAGACGAGGGGTTAGAGACAACATGAAATCAATAAGAAGACATTAAGCACGAAACTCACCACCCTCGCCCATGCTAGGACGAGCTGGTTCTCGGCAACGATCCTGGCCCAGAAGTCATCTTGTGACGAGACCCCCATCTTGTTCGGACCTACCGTGTTGGACATCAACGAATCATGAGCTAATTTTGTCGACGGGAAAAAAAAAAGTTAGCAAACAATGACAAAGGGACAAGTCATATCAAAAAGGAAACACAGGAAAATACCACGATCCATGACATCACTGAGCCCATGGTACACCAGAAACCCCTCCTCCTTGAACCACTTCCTCTTGGGTATCCACCAACGAGGCAACTACACCCAGATCTTCGTGTCCATCTTTCGAACCTTCACCTCGTAGTCGAAGAGCTTCATAGCGGCTCTATCTTCTGCCGAAGGTACCCGAAAGAGACCGGTCCCGGAGAGGAATTCCACAGAGGAATACCGTCCAAGAAACCGTCCTTGTGGGCCCCGATGTAATAGCACTTGGAGACCCAATCCTCGTTCTTGGACGGCATCACGGGGCCGAAGACGTACTCGTGCTTCAGCTCGAAATAAAAAAAGGGAGTTCACCCTTTGGTGCGGCCGGGGACCGTAGATCACGACAGACCAGAGGCCGAGAGTGGGTCTTATTTTATGTAAATTGCAAAAAATAATGAAAGAGGTGATATGTCCCCAAGTATTGGGGAGAAGCTGTGCTGTGGTTACACCAAGGACCCTCAGCAGAGAGAGGGCCAAGGGGTGAAGGGGTAGTCGGAAATAGAATTTACCTGAAATTTTGTGGAATCAAGCGTGCCTTCATGAGCGTCAACCATCGACCCCCCTTCCAGCACCAACAAGAAGAACCTTTCGAGGCCCTCAACCCACGACCAATAAAAGTCACACTCCTCGTCATATATCACCCAACTATTGGGTATGGTGCTTGGATCCATATTCGAGGCCGCTTTTTCCTCCTCCGATCTCTTCGGTTTCCTCCTCCTCACGGCTCCTGCCATACCCGGAGGGATGGTGTATGGGTGAAAGCAGGCTACGGTGACCGTATAGGGATCCGAGGCATGACGAGCCAGTTGGAACCGGGGCAAAATAAGGGAAAGTTAGAAATTGCTTACCAACAGACGAAGTCGGCTCCGAACTCTCGTCCAGAACGAGCTTCCTCCTTCCAGAGTACTTTGGCCTGACGGCCACGGCGGACAGCGGGTAGGTCTCATCGCCAACCTCGTAAGGTGCTCTGCGGGCTATTTGCTTAGTCTGAGCCATCCTCCTACCCACAGTCTTCCTATGGACATGCCGAGCCTTCACCGGTACCGCCGAGCTCACCGAAGCCGAAGCACAAGCGTTATTATCGTTATTGGCATCTTGTCCTATTGCGTCGGCATTGCTCTCTGACAATATATTACTAATGTACTCAGGGCGAGGAGACCGAGGGTCCGACAAGGGGTTGACCCTCTCCTCGTGACCGACAGGCAAGGGCCCCTCCACTTCACAGAGGTTATTCACGTCGATCTCCCGGCCAAGGTGGTCCTGAGCCTGAAGGGGAGCCTCCCCAGGTTCCCGACAAAGAGACGAAGCAATTCCGCCACCTCCCTCAGGCGCGCTAAGCAGGACTCCAGGGTCATCTCGACATAGGCCCCGAGGAAGGGATCCCATTCAAAGTCGTTAAGATACATATTTACAAAGGGAGCAAAGATAACTAAGAAGGAGACGACGCAGCGGTGGTAACCGATGAGGCCCTCGGTCCTAAATACGAACAAGGATGGGGAGCTTCTCTTTCTAGAAAGTTTCTCTCTTTCTAAAACTCAAAAAATGAGGAGCAAATGAAGGAAATAGTGGTGAGGGGCCTTGTATTTATAAGTGGCAAAGGTCACTGGGGGTGAGAAGTCACGCCTGTTGGGTGAAATGTCACTTCCTTCGAAGAACGTGCTCAGACGAGACCCAGAACCTGCCACGTGCCGGCCATGCTCCAAGCACCCCCTCTAAAGCCACATGTTCAAGCAGCGGAAGACGAAAGGGTACACTATTCAAACTAGCAGGACCCTTCATCCATCCAGTTGATTCGTATCAGGCAAGCCCCCTCCGTCAAAGCTTGAGGCCACGCCTCATACGAGGGGCAAATGTTTGGTTAGTTTCGGCCTGTGCTCCTTTCCAAGCCCATGGGCTCGTTCCTTGCCCCCTCGTCACTATCCTGGTTTCAGGTTAGGCCCCTCCTCTTCGGCCCAACCTTTCCTGTAGGAGTGTACCGCTCGGCAGGTCTGAATAACATGTACATAACCTTGGCCCCCTCTACTGCCCAAGGGGCTTCAGTCGTTGACCTTCTCCCAACAGAAGGCCGAGAAGACCCTTTCCCCCCTCCGACGAGAGGCCTGCTGGAGAAAGGGATAAAGGGTTGCACCATTGAGGGGCACTTTCGGCGCTGATAGACGACCATCCTTAGTGGAGCAGTACTTTCGGAAGGTTACAGAAGATACGGAAGAGAGCACGTGCCTGGATCTGGTGGGCCCTTGGCCCATTTCCTTGCTAAGCCTAGGGAAGGATTATCCACATGGCGCCTCCCCAGTGGACAGGTCACAACCCTAAACATCCTTTGGGAAATGCCTATAAATAGGAGGCAAGCACTTCATTCAAAGAGGAGAAAAAAAAAAAGAAAAAAAAAAGGAAGAAATCAGTTGCAAAACTGATTCTGATTGAGACTACACACTTTCTCTCTCTAGAGTATTCAAGTCTCCACTATTTCTCTAGGAAGATTTGAGTACCCTAAAGAGCATTCAATTTACCCCTTCGGGCAAATCCATTATTCTTGGAATCTCTTCACTGACTTGATCGTCGGAGGATCGTTCCCCGGATCACGTCGGGGGCAGTTCA
>ONZA01003638.1:17239-27296 GCA_900322205.1 Kewa caespitosa
TCTCATAGCTAGTCCTCATCAGAACTCTGTAAAAACCATCTGACTCATGGCCTGGAAGCGATCTGTTTTTTAATGATATAATGAATAATGAATTATGTGGAACTTTCTAATGCGAGTGGCCGAATGTAAGGCATGCTTCGTTCCATCTAGGGGTGGTGATTGGGTCAGGCCTCAATGGTCAAGATGTGTCAGGGTCAGTTAGGTGGGTTGTGCCATGAGCAGAATGTAAGTGGGTCGGGTCATATATTGGACGGGTCATATAGTTATGTATTGAGTCGAGCTAGGTCACAAAAAAAAAAATTATGACTGCACTTGTGTTGTGTTGGGTAGCAAGCCTCACCCGGGTACCCATTTAAGGTTTTGCCTTATCTGCCTTGATCCACCTAATGAATTGGTTGATCTAGACTAATATGGCCTGATCCATTACCCAGGTGTAGCTCCGACATTTGATTGCTCTCTTAGTACTTTGTATGTATAAGAAATCATAGGCAGAAAAATAAGAATAAAAAAAAATTAGAGGACGAAGATGGTTGGAGTTCTTGGTTGGTAAGAATAGCTGAAAGTAGCATTATTGGGGATAATTAAGGTGGTCCCTGTGCTGTAATCATCCTAGCACACCATTAACTAAGGGCTCCCATGAGGCTTCCACCTGGCAGGGTGTAGAGGTTAGAATTGAAGGAAGTACATTTACTCCGACTCTGAGAGGCTGCTTTCATTAAACAATCCTTGACTGAAAAAGCGTCCTCTGAACTTCACAACTAAAGAGATAGTTTGTGAGTTGTTTGTTGTAGTCAATTGTAAAAACTGAAGCTGACTGATTACCCATTTGATTATGTCTTTCATCCCGTTTTAGTCTTATAATGGAAGAAAAAGCTGATATTTTTTCATGATAGATATAGTGATCAGAGTCTTAGATTGGGAAAGCCTTCATTTGTGTGATTTAGATAGGATCAAAGAAAACTAAAAGATGTTGAATTTCTCACAATTTCCTTTTGGATCCATTGAAAAGGAGAAGTCGGGTGCTCCTTTTGTCTTTGCTCTTTTCTTCTCTTTCAATTTTTGGGCCTGGGGCAAGTATGTGGTTTGGTAGTCTATAGAAATGCTCTCGACTCTAGAACCTATAGGCGATTGCGTTAAGCTGGGCATTTGTCTATTGCGATCACATATGCGTTCTAGTGCTTAAATTCGTAAATCACATATGCATTGCAGAATGAAGGTGTATCTGGTCAGTTGGCTGAACCCTCCCAACTGGCAAGAGATATCGATCTTTCTCCTGGACAACCTTTGCAGTCCAGTCAACCTTCTGGAAGCCTTGGAGTTATTGGTCGAAGGAGCGTCTCAGAGATTGGCGCTATTGGTGATAGCATCAGTGGAGCAGCTAGCTCTGGGGGATTGCCTGATCTTAAGTACACTTTGCAGATGCTTGAATGTGCTTACAGTAAGCTTCCTACCCCTCAGGACTCGCAACGAGCAAAGAGCTACACTCCGGTATGAACTTTTAGCAACATGTGTGTTTGTGTGTCATGTTGTTCTGATCGGTTGACCTGTGTAATGTTTCCCGGATATGTATATCTGACCCTTTTGCTTAATGCTTTCTGCAGAGACACCCTGCCACAACTCCTCCAAGCTACCCTCAAGTTCAGGCACCAATTGTTAACAACCCTGCTCTCTGGGAACGATTGGGTCTTGAGCAATTGGGGACTGACACATTATTCTTTGCATTTTACTACCAGCCGGTCTGTTGCCTACCTTGCTGTGTGTTTCCTGATTTTCAACATATGTTTTAAGTGGTTCTTATTATTCTTTTGGTTTCGGATATTACTGTCTACAGAATACATATCAACAATATATGGCTGCAAAAGAACTAAAGAAGCAATCATGGAGATACCATAGGAAATTCAACACGTGGTTCCAGAGGCACGAAGAACCCAAGGTCGCCACGGACGAATATGAGAAGGGCACTTATGTATACTTTGATTTCCATGTCAATGAAGATCTACAGCAAGGATGGTAAGCATTGTAAACTCCAACTTTTAGGATTCATGTGGTGACTAGAAAAAAGTAAGAAGCTATACTTCTCCGTGAGTACAATATTGATAGGTTGACACAACTGAAGGAAGTAGAACTTCACATAATGGAACAAGTAACAAGAACTTACTGCAGCTTGTTGGCTATACAGTTTTGGGCATATCCATTGGAGTCCTATATGAAACTATAACTTCACAACTGCATAACTGCAGCTGCGCGGAATGGACCAAGTGACGTGGCGAAATCCCTATAATCTCACTAATTGGCTGTTAATATCTTGATTACTAATATTTTTTTTTTTCGATTTGATAATTGACGATGAACTTTTAACCGAAAAAAGAAAGAGTGAAAAAAAGAATGAATCCATGAGCTATATTGATTCTTTCATTATTTTTTGGTTTCTGTAAATCATGACGGTGTTGAATCTGATGTTAAAGGCTCTTTAAGCAAAATGTACCTTGTTGTCAGTTCTATGGAGACGCAGCTTAATGGCTTCCAAGAAAGTCGTCTTTAAGGTCTTAGGAGCATGTCTTCGATGTTTTGCACTGCCAAATATTCTTTGGGGGTCATCCACTTGGATTTTTAAGTAGTAAAGGTCTTAGAGGTGTCATCTCCGTGTTATCAACTTTCGTTCCCTATTCCACACCTATCTAAATTTTTGAGATTTTGAATGGAATTGTCAATTTTGATTTCATGAGATGGCCTGCTGTTATGAACCTTAGTTGGCTTACCATGGTTTATTCGACTTGTTGATCGACATTTGAGGTTTGATAGCTGCATGCTTTTATCTAAACTGATAGCACTGACTTCTTTTTTTATGCTATGCATAGGTGTCAGAGAATCAAGACGGACTTCACTTTCGAATATAACTACCTAGAAGACGAGCTCATTGTATAGATAAATGTACAGACCGGACACCCTCTAATCTCAAATGCAGCCTATCTCAACATTTCGGGTGTTACTTAAGAACCTTTTTATCGTCTTGAAAGTCTAATTTGATGAGATTACTGATTAAGTTGTTATCACGTTCAATCCATTATTATCTACCATTCCCCCCCCCCCCTTCCTCGGCTGTTTCTCAATTTCAGTTTTGCTATTGCTACTCCAATTTTTTCTTCCTTTCTCGGGGGTGTTTACTAACCATCGCTTGCAGTTTTGACTACTCTAGGTCAAAGGACGAGTAAGGCTGTGTGCAAGTTCACCAGCCCTTGATCACGTCCAAGTCCGAATCATGCCGAGTTGAGACCATGCTGTTCTTGTAATTAGCTTCAAATTCTTTTGCTATTTCCCTCTCTAATTGTAGGGAAATGGCAACCCTGATGATGTGTGGTCAACACTGAAATTGATCGCTTGAAATCATCTCTTTTTGTCAGTGTTTCAGTTTTTGGTATGTTGTTTTCATTGCAACATTTTTGGGTTGCGCAATCTCTCAAATCACATTGCATTTTTAATTTGTTGGGAGGTCTATGTCAATTTCATGTTCAAGCAGGTCTCCTCTGAAACCTACCCAACATAGAATAATGTGTGATGAAGTACGTTGGTTTTACATGACTCATGACACTTCTATATGAATGAGTTTGTATTAATATTCATGTTGTCATTGAATAGAAGATTGAAGTTTGGTACCACTCATTATTAAATGATGATGCAATGATGAGTTGGACCGACCTTGGATGAGTTTTGTGGATCCAAAGCTCTCAGGTGATAAGATATGGGCATAAGCAATTGATGTGGACCAAAGATGACGGTGTTATGTTTTGGGAAAGCTGTCCAATATCCCATCTAGTAGAATAATTAACTAGGTGATCTTACGTAATAATGTCATCATGCAAGTTGGAAACTGAGAAACGATTTAGGCCCCGTTCTTTTGGACGTTTCAGTTGAGTTCAATTCAATCCATTTCAATTTAGTTCAGTTATAAACTGAAATGTTAATTAGTTATCAGCTTCGGATTGTATTTGTTCATATATATAATTAGAAAGATCTTGACATGTATTTTCATTTAAGTCCAAAATTCGGAGGTTCTGCTAAGTTTAAGTGGGTCAAATGTCAATTGAAAAAAAGTCAATTAAGTTCAATTCAGCTCATTTCACTTCAGTTTAGTTTAGAAGAACAGGACCTTAGGGGTTCAATATCACAACAAAAAAATAATTTGAATTATCGGAATGATTAGTGGTTCTTTTTGAAATACCCTTCGTAAACTATATTTGGAGGTCGTCAATGCAAGAATGGAAGATATATCATTTATTTAAAGGTGTCTATTTTGCTCACTTTGTCTCTCTGAAATATTGTTTTTTAGTAGAACTCCTAGTTATAATCTTCAAATCATTAGGGTAACAAGATTTATGATATATATAAAATGGCAATGAAGCTTCCTCTTCGGGAAAGGTAAGACTTAAATCCAACTGTGTTACCTACTTGCATCTCTTATGTCATCTATTTGTTGATTATTGGTGGCTCATTTGTTATCATTGGTATTGATTCAGGAATGTGTTCCATCTTGCTTAACTGTATAGTGAAATTTAAACAATATAATTTTGATATTCATTGTATTGGACAAAAAAGTACCATAAAATAATAAATTATCCAAGTATTAGGTTGCTATTAACTTTATCACAAAGCGTCTATTTTTACTTCTTTTGTCGAGATTACAGAGCAAAATTTTTCAAATATTATAAGTTGCCAAGTAAATGTCACTTAACTCATTAAGTAGTCTAAATATTTACACATATAATCTCATTCTTTACTAGTACTTATATGACGGTTGATAACAATCACAAACATCTTAGCTCGTACCTTCTTAAATAACATTAACCAATAGGCGTAACAACTCTTGTTATTAGGACAAGATTATTCCTACACCTTAGTTGCAACTCTACACAGGTTTCTATGCTGCTACATCAGCTTACACCCCATTTGATCTATCTCACCTTCCACATTATCTTTACAACTTTGTTACAACTCCTTTCAACTTTCTTATTTCTTTATTTAATTTTTTAGTTTGGATGAGTATAATTATGAGGAGAGAAAAAACAATTTAACGAACCAATGAATAAGCATAGACATTTAATAGAGAAGAGAGAGAAAGTTGCAACAAAAGGTATTCATATGAATACCTCACCTTGCAACTTTGGCAAAGTTGTAACAAGATTATTCCTACAACTTTGGTTGCAACTTCTTTGTAACTCACCAAAGTTGTAGGGATAATCTTACCCTTATAAATGAAACGTTTACCTTGCAAAGATATTTTAACAAGCTTGTAATAAGTTATCAAGAACCCAGTACTAATACTGATTCCAACTTGGGGAAATATCTCCTCTTCATATTCTCCCATCTGGTAAATCGTGAAATGGAACATAGTAACATGTAGCACTGCCTTCTAGGAAGACATGCTTGAAACAAGTATTGACAACTCCATATATTTTAAACAAATGAGAGTACTTAGTGTAGTACAGTACTTATTAAAAGATTTGATAGTACGATCTTTCAGGATATTTATGGTTCGCTTTATGGATGGTTTTTCAGTAAACGAGGTATATGTTTAAGTTTTGCAATGATTTCAATCTAACTCCATATATCAGAGGAACTTAAGTGTCGCGATGTTTTTTTTTTTTTAATTTATTTCAGATCAGTTTAGTTTCAAACTAAAACGTTAAATAATTTTTAGCTCCGAAATGTAATTACAATAATTCATATATTATTAGAAAGATCTTGACATGTACTTTCAATTAAGTCCAAAATTGGGATGTTTCGGTAAGTTGAAGTGGGTCAAATGCTAATTGATAACTAGTTAGTTCAGCTCATTTCAGTTCAGTTCAAAAGAAGAGAGCCTATCTCAAAACACTCATTTTGAAGCCAATTCTCAAAATTAAGAATTGAATGCATAACGATCTCGACACTCATTTTGTGTCAATCATGCACATTAATTTTGCATCAGGCAGATGATATTCAAGTTGAACGTAGGTGATAAAAGTATAATTTAATAATAACATGTACCGTGAAAAAATGACTTCCATATGTGCATAATAGTACAGATTATATCCAACCAAAAATACAAGAAGTATGCACTTATAAATAAGAAATTAAAGGCAAGAGGACCACTCCAAAAAGAAAAAGTAAATATTTCTTTTTTATAATGAACTAAATATAAAGCAGGGAGAAATTGTAGAGTGAAAAGGGAGAATCAATGGGGATATATATATATACAAGTGGGGTATTAGGGTTACATTTAGATGGGCCCAACCCTAGTACATATATATAATCTTGTGGGCCGGGAAGAGTAAGGTCTATCCACAATAATATTTGATAACACTCCCCATTGACATACATTAAAATATGCCTCATTAAAACCTTACTAGGAAAAACCAAATGGGACAAAACCTAGTGAAGGAAAAAGAGTATATTACGCATGTGATGTTGCCTCATTAAAAACCTTGTCAGGAAAATTCAATGGGACAAAATCATGTTTAAGGAAAAAAGAGTACAACGCGTATCAACTCCCCCTCAAAACAATATCCTTGAAGAGTTGGGTTGCAAAAATTTGATTCATGAAGAGGGTCTTCTGGTGCTATGGAATCCAGCTCGAACATGGTGTTGTTGTCTCAATCCTGTGAAGCTTGTTAATTGGGCGTTTGCTAGCACATATACTTGTTGTCTCTTTCAAACATTGCTAGGAAAAACCTCAACAGGAAAAAACCTAGTTATCATGTTTATTCATACTCCCCTGAAATATACAAGATTTTGTTTTTGATTACTTGCTTAAGTAATATCTCATACTCAAAAGTGTCATCACAGCTGCCTCGTTAAAAACCTTACTAGGCAAAACCCGTTGGGACAAAAGCCTAGACCAAGGAAAAAACAGTGCAGTAAGCATAAGCTTCAAAACCTTTGGTAGTAAAACCCCTTGAAAAAAACCTACACAAAGGAAAAGAGAAGCAATGTATATCTATATTCTCTTCAATAACTTGGCATTTTGATACATATGATTCTTAAACTCAGCAAATGTAGACCTCTTCTAGAGGTAATTTCGAAATGAATTTTCCATACCAATATATACTAAGTCAATAATGGGAATGCATCACAAATTTTCCTTTTATTCTTCAATGTGATCATAAGTGAAATTAGCATAAATATTTTAAGGGCTCTGGAAGTATGATGTACAAAGTCACTTGATTACGAATCTATCACCATGGTGCTTCAGGACCAATGAAGTTTCATCATGTAATCATTGAGTTGTAAACATGTAATTGCTTGTCATACAAACTTCAGGTTGAGCTACAATTTGTGCCGCTAAGATTAATATAATTATGTCATATCATTTGATCTCACATCATATCTAATGCAATTAGTGACTTCTAACATATGCATAGACATCCCACTTGTCTATGACCATTTCCACTTCAAATATACAAGTTATAGAGGTTCTCATTCATAAGTTCTTCAGGAACTTGTCTATTCTCTCATGTGTGCCAACATGTCCTTAACAAGGCACATGTTGTTCTTTTAGAATTAATTATAAATACAAATATAATCTCTATCGCATAGGTTTTGTGTGAAACCTTTTGTTCAACCACTGACCTTTAGGGTAGTATTATTAATGTATGCATCATGCATGCAATATGAAATGCAATCCTAACAAAGAAATTACTAAATGAAACTACACATAAGGCGTATCTATAATGAAAAAGACGTGCATGCCACAATGACATATTTCCTAGTGCGCGGACTAATGTAATTGAGTGTGTATACTTTTAAACTCTAGTTTCACAAAAGTTGGACTGCAGGTCCATGAGCTCATTTTCAATTATTAGTTGGTCGACCATCTGATGGACTATTACATGATCCCCTCTCATTTGTCCATCTTTCACATTTGAGTATCGGTTCCACTGTACATAAGATATGATCTCATTTTTATTTTTCATATATTAATTCATCATTGTTGCCGGCCACTTCTTCATATATGAATACCTTTAATGAGGTACCTTTTCTTTCAATATGTATACAAGCCATCTATTTTTATTCAGATATCTATGCCTTTCTATAAGCACTTATTCATATCTTTCTCAAATTACCAACTGCTATGCTTGCCATATCATTTCTTTCATCAATTATTCTGTTCGCATATTGAAACCGAGACCAACAACATTGCTAGCTAGCAAACATATGTCTTATTGCAAATGTAAAACTTTCATTCCGAATTGGCAAGCTTTGAGATATCTTAAAACTAAACCATATAACTTAATATTCGACCTCATACAATATAGGTGTGGGATGAAGCTGAGACAATATTCTTGAACCTCTACTAAAAGAAATTATTTCATTTGTCATCTCTTGTGGACTTTTTATTTCTCATAATCTATTATGAACTTGCAACCCATATGGGGATCAAATATAAATATTATATGTATACTTTTCCTTTACATTGATTTTTGCCAACTTCAACCTATTTATCTCCCCCTAAGCTGGGAAAAACTTATATAAAGGGGCTATTGATATAAACATACTCAGCTTAAAATGTCATGTTTTGATCAGATTCTTGTAAATTGTTAAGGAGTTTACAACATCAAGTTTCTTTTGGAGATCAATACCTCTTGGAGGAGTTACAATCATATGCAGTTGGTTTTCCTAGTGCTCATACATTGCTCCAACATTCAGGAGATCAATTAATGGAATGTATTGAGAACTTTATAATATCAATATCAAAATCCTGTGTATTATATAAGTAGACTTTAGGCCAATTCTGTATCATGAATCGTGTAAGTGGATTTCACGATATTTTTGTATCATGTATTTAAGTGAACTTCAAGTTACTTTTATAGCAACACTCAACTTATTATCTCTTTTCAGTGTACCATTTCAATTATGAGATATCTGTTTTCCATAATATTTCAACAAAATTTCATTTAATCGCATTTTATCTTGCCTTCAATGTCAATATCGATATATTTTATAAAGTATGAGCACATTTTTCTTTGTACATGAGAAACTTTTGGTTCTCTATAATGGGTAACGTTGACTCGGATGGCCTTACTCAATTTGTCGCATATTTCTTTCAATTTCTATTGTTTAACCATTTCTCAAGACACAATATGATCATTTTCATTCAATAAGTGTCGATAATTCTGGCCATATATAAAATGCGACTTTGAGACATGAATTAATGTCTTATCACAATGGCAAGACGGTTAACTAATTCAATAGGGAGAATAGATTGTGCTCTTCTAAAGCAAAATAATCTTAGGTACATATCAAGTTAATAAATCTATCTCCATAATAATATTTACAAACTTTTTTTAGGATGTACTATCTTCCCATTTTCATATCAATGACATAGTGTTCATAAGTGATCAAACGGACAATTCGTCAAATAACAATGCATATATAGATAAGAAAATTCGGTGAACGGTGGAATCCATCTTTAAAACATTTTAGAACAAAAGGTAATTATCCCAACAACTTTTATTTATTAATTTTTTGTTTTTCTTTTCTTTCACTTGAAGTGTTGTTCCAAATAAACCACTTTGACACTTAAGTTGATCAAAACACTTGGAGAAAAAAAAAATAAAATTCACAGGTACGACACTTTATCAAGTCTTTATATTAAGAAGCATTATTTTATTAAGAAATAAGAAAAACACTTTGTCATTTTTGATTACGGAGGTTTTATCGCTTAATAATAAAGTCCGTCGAGCCATTGGGATGAGCCTGAATAACATTCAGGTAGAAGCAATAACAATATGGTCATTTGCTTTGTGAAGAAATCAAAATTTTCTTAGATAAATATTTAGTCTCATTATTGATAACCATAATATTTTTTGTCACACCATCGTGTGTTCAGATTAGCCACACTTATAGAAAAAAATAAATAATAGAGATGGAGTAGATTAGATGACTTCATTAGAGCTAAATTTCAATTCTTCCGTAAATTTAATTATCTATCTTATACTAGATAACTAGTGTGAAACCCATGCGTACGCATGGGTGTATATATATATATATATATTAAATATAATTATATTAATTCAATTAG
>ONZA01003648.1:675-13151 GCA_900322205.1 Kewa caespitosa
ATAAAAAAATTATTATCAGAATAACTAAATCATTGTTTATTTGAATTGGAAGAAAAAATAAATAATTGCTTGTGCTGGACTTAATTGGATTGTTTAATCTATATGAAATTTTCTTAAAATAATCATTGAGATACAACTTTTCCTTCGGTGTTTCTACGTCGCCAAAGTCTCCAGATACCAATATCTGATAAAAAAAAATATCAATATTGAGGGACGATAATATATAAAGTGTTTCAAAATGACTAAGGACATATTGATATTCTTTGTGGAAATTTGAAATTTTTTGCATTGCAAATAAAATGACCATATGCTTACAAAGGTGTGATTTACCTAAATAATGCAAAAAACTAAAGAATTTCCAAAAATCCACCATTTTTCAAATTAGTTTATGTGATACCCTGCCACGTAGGTATAGGTTTCTCATTTTACTTTAGAACAAACAATTGGTATATGGTACAGCTATGTGTACCATGCAATATCCACCCACCTAGGTATACATTGGCCCAAGAACGTGTGCAATTCATCTGAGTATCACAACCATTAATATTCATTTAAAGCGAAATTCACTGCACTCACTCACGCGCATTGGCCCAGAAGTAAACTAAGGATTGAGTTATGAGGTTCCCATATGGAAAATGTAGGTTGCTATTATAGTCTTTGTTTATTTTGATGAGTTGCTATTATAACCTTTTGTGTTGAAAATTTTATTGTACTTGTACGAGATATCTAGTTTAGTTCCTTATACTATTTTTTTATATATAATTTCTTTTGATTTGTCTTTATATTTTTTTGACTAATTTGCTCATTTAAAGTGTAACATATATTGTTCCAAAACTCTTGTGGAGTACTACACAGAGACTACATCTTGATAAAAAATAATAATTGAAATATTTTAATTGAGACGTTTATGAATTACGGCTGATGAACCTACCTTTTAGATGAACTTTGTATTATGACTAATAGATTACAACTAATGAACCTACTTTTTAGATGAATACTATACCATCCGTAATGGATCTAAGCTTATAATTAATGAACCTAGATATTGTGGTTCATTGATTTAATCTTATTATTTAGTCAAACTCATGCTATATAGCCCATGAGTCTATGTGTTGTGAATGATCAAACTACTTTCTTTTAAATGAAATACTATTAAAACTAATAAACTTGAGTGTTGATTGTCGGGTAATGAATCCAGCTTTTTTTCTTTTTCTTTTTCAAATGAATCTATAATTTATTAATCAAAGAACCTACCTTAGATGTCATACATATCAACTTTATTTAGTTGAATCTAAACATATAAGAAACCTAAAAATGTAAGTAATAAGTTACAAGTTTGTTAAAACATATGTCACAAAATCATTAAATATTACCGCAAATTAGTCAAATATAAGTTACAATTAATTTACATATAGTTTAATTCAATAACTTTAACCATCAGATTCATAAAAAAATGATGTCAGATTTACTAAACTTTGATAGCCAGGTTCATCAAATTTAATGGCCAGATTCACTAAATTTAATTGTCAAGTTCACCAAATATGATGGTCAGGTTCATTAAAATTAATTATCAGGTTCACCAAATATGATGGTCAGGTTCGTTAAATTTAATTGTCAGGTTCACCAAATATGATGGTCAGTTTCATTAAATTTAATTGTTAGGTTCATCAAGTATCATCATCATCATCTAATTCATTAAATAATACCACCAAAAGTAAAGACACTTTCCAGTTTCAACAGTATCTAGGATAAGTTAAACAAAATACTCAAATGCATCAAAATCAAAATTAAGCTTAGTTAATTAACTAGTTATTAGAACTAAGAAGAGCTATAAAAGAAAATCATAATAACAAAAATCAAATGAGGTTAAATTGGGGACAATCCACCAAATGGCAAGTGTCTTCTCTTCTTCTTGCCATTAAAGCTCTGGCTTGCAGCTCCTCAATCAGAAGAAAAACAATCAAAAAATGAGCCAAGTGTACACAAATCTTTACTTTTGTCTTCGTTATTTCTTCTTCATTCTTTGTCCTTCCCTCTTTTTCTCTTATTTGGTACTTCAACTATACTCTTTATTGATGATCTCATCTGATAATATTTTCTCTCTCTACTCATCAACATGGGTCTCTCATTACTCGAAACTATGAGATTTCAGTTCATCTTTCACTAGCATATAAAAATACCATTCCTTTTCATTTTCTTTCAAAATTTCATAAATAATTTGCTCAATTACATGATTATGATTGTTACTATATCAATAAAACGAAATTTGTAGATGATTTTTGTTTTCAGAAGTGGTGGGTGGTTTGCGTTTTGATAAAGGGCGCAAGGACAGAGACTGAGTTAGGAGAGAGAGAGGGAAGAGAGAGAGCAAATCGAGCGTAATTTTTTTAACTGATGAGTTCATAGAGCACTGTACACCTAGGTGTACGATGGAAATTGTGGGAACCAAGACGTGAACATTGGTAACAGCTGTTAAGTAAGCCGCTAACAAAAGTGGCGGCTATACAGTGAAGTAATTATCCTCAAAGATCAGTTACCACTTTCACTGTACACCAACCACTTCTTCTCTCTAACCATTTTCTTCTCCCTCTCTCTCTAACCCACTCCACCCACACCCAGCAAGATAACAGCACCTTTCCTCCCCCTCCAAAATCACGCCTGCCACCTTCTTCCATCGTCGTTCACGTCACCCTCGGACCATTAACCTTCCACCTCCCAACCCCACCTCCCTCTCATTATCCCTCTTACAAGCCCAGCTATGAACCACCATAGGTCCACAACAACAAATCCTTCCTACAAGATTAATTGTGGGTTCGTTTTGTTGCAATATCCCTTCTCCTTCAATGTAATTGTCTCTTAAAATTCCAAAGTTCTTTATTAGGAATCTTGTATATATTGTGCATATAGTCTTTCCTTAGGTATATAGTTTCCTAGTTTACGTTTGTCCATAGTTAGGAAACTCTTCATGTGATCTTTGTATAAGTTACAGTAAGCCAAAGAGGAATAAGAATACACACAAACTTACCTTTCTTCTTCTCTTGTTCTGGTATCAGAGCAAGGTTTGAGGCCAAAACCTAAAACCTAAATCTATTCAACCCCTTGTCCTATCCCCAATCAAACATCTAACCTGCTAACACCATGGCTAAATCAGATGGCAAAGACAGCTCTACACATGACAAAACTACTGACCCTAAATCACCTTATTACACTCTCTACGGAGATTTGTCCGCGATGGTGTTGTGTGCAGGAAAAATACTCAGGGGACCCGAGAATTATCGTGAATGGTCTGAGGCCATGAAGCATGGGCTTCGTGCTAAGCGAAAGCTTGGTTTCATTGATGGGACTATCCAACAACCAGCCAAAGAATCTGAAGATTTGGAGGCGTGGTACAGTGTAAACTCTCTTGTTCAAACATGGATAATTGGGACACTTGATCCTAGTGTAAAATCAGTTGTTGGATATATGGACAATGCAGAGGGCCTTTGGGAGGATATTAAACAAAGGTATGGCGTAAGTGACGCCTTGCGTGTGCATCAGTTGCGTGAAGCACTACGGGATTGTCGGCTTGGCAATCAGACTGTTACGGCTTACTATGGTCGTTTGAGAAACCTCTACGAAGAACTTGTTGGCTATCTTGAAAGTGGTGAGTGCTCGTGTGGTGCGGGTTGTACTTGCAGAATTTCCCAGAAATTGTCGAAGGAGAGGGAGGATGATTTTACCCATTACTTTCTCATGAATCTTGACAACCCGCAATGTAAAACCGTAAGGTCCAGTATTTTGAGTACTAAACCACTTCCTTCTCCTAGCCTAGCTTTTTCTTTGGTTACACAGGAAGAAAGATGTGGTGACATCTCTCGAGCTGTGGAGGAACGAAAGGATGCATGGGTTTTGCTGTTCAAACCCATGGCAGTGGCAACGGTGAGTTGTCCAAGGCTCGCTCTGATCGATTATTTTGCTCTCATTGCAAAAAGGAGGGACATGATGTGACCCGATGCTTTGTCCTACACGGCCATCCTAAATGGTGGTATGAACTCAAGGCTAAGTCAAGTCGTGGTGGATCTAACAATCGTGGCAGAGGCCGCGGCATGGGGCGCGGACATGCAATGGCCAACGCTGCTAGAAACTCAAGTGGCCTTGGAACAGCCAATGCACTTACAGCAGGGGATAGAGCGTCAATTCCAAGTCTGACCGATGAGCAGTGGAATGTTCTTTCATCTGTATTTAATCAAATTCGGGTAACGCATGAAAAACTCAATGGTAAGAACACTTGAAAATGGTTACTTGACTCCGGGGCTTCGTTTCATATGACATATAATAAGGTAGCAATGTTTGATATTCATGACATTCCACCTTGCCCAGTAGGACTTCCTGATGGGTCCTCAACTTATGCCATACAAGCAGGACGTATTACACTTGGTGGTGACATTACTTTGAATAATGTGCTCTATGTTCCCAATCTCACTTGTAATCTTATTTCTATTGCCCTGATGATTGATGATATCTCTTGTGTTGTTACTATAACTAATAAAGTGTGCTTGATTCAGGACCGCACTTTGAAGACGCTGATTAGAGTGGGTGAGCAACACGGCGGGGTCTATATCTTCCATAGTGCATTACAAGGAAAATCTTGCAGAGCAGAGATGGAAGATACTTTTGATCTATGGCATCGTCGACTTGGTCATCCTTCTTCAAAAGTTGATAGTCAACTACCTGGCATATCTAGTAGTGGGAGTAAGAGTATTGACTCTAAACATTGTGATGTGATGTTTGTTTGCGTGCTAAGCAAACTCATGATATTTTTCCTACAAGTAATAATCGTGCTTCCGATTGTTTTGATCTGATTCATTGTTATGTGTGGGGTCCTTATAGTACTGCATCTTCATGTGGAGTCCATTATTTTTTGACCATTGTTGATGACTATTCATGTGTTGTGTGGGTTCATTTGATGAGTGAGAAAACTGAAGTGATTGCTATTGTTAAGAATTTTTGTGTTATGGCTCGTACACAATTTGAGAAGCAAGTAAAAATTTTACGAAGTGACAATGGAACTGAATTTAAGCCTCTTACATCTTATTTGTGGAGCATGGCATGATTTTTCAAACCTCTTGTGTTGGAACCCCACAACAAAATGGGAGAGTAGAGCAAAAACTTAGACATATATTGAATGTTGCAAGGGCACTTAGGTTTGAGGCTAACTTGCCTATCACTTTCTGAGGGGAATGCATTTTGACTGCCTCACATCTCATAAATTTTACTCCTACTGCCTGCTTGATGGAAAGACCCCATATGAATTGTTACATGGAAAAACTCCTCCTTTAGGACACTTAAAAGTGTTTGGTTGCCTTGCTTATGCCTCCCCTCAACCAAGGTCGAAAGACAAATTTGCTCCTCGAGGTCGAAAATGTATTTTCTTGGGGTATCCTCATGCTAAGAAAGGATGGAAATTATATGATGTTGAGACTGAAAAACACTTTGTCTCTCGGGATGTTGTGTTCGATGAAGATAGTTTCCCTTATGCTATAACTGAAAATCATGATAATCCCTCTCACATGGCTCATTTTTCCCATTCTCTTGAAGTAAGGGGGCGCAATGCCAACCCTTTTGATGATGAGATCATACCACCCTCACCTGACACATTTATCATCCCACCTGAAAGTATGTCCCCTCCCACTCCTCCCCATGATGACACACCTCCGACTGTTATTGTTGATCCTACAGTTGTTGCTCTTCCCACTACGGATACCATTGTGCGCATATGCGATAATTGTGTTGATACTTCTGGTGAGTTGGGTTCTACAAATCTTGATCATGGTTCTTTGTCTTCGGTGCCTACGGGCAGAGGCCACCGTCAGCACAAGCCATCTGTGCTCTTGAAAGATTATGTCTGCACTAATACTACGCGATTAGACCCCCCTGCAATCTCCCCCCCCCCCCCAGAAGTGTCTTCAGGTAAACCATATCCTGTTGCACATTATGTTAGTTGTGACAACTTTTCTATTGGGCATCAAGTTTTTCTTGCTGCTGTTGCAGCGGAATGTGAACCTACTAGATACTCTGAGGCTGTGCGGGATGCTAGATGGCGTGAGGCCATGCAAAAATATATAGATGCACTTGAGGAAAATGAAACATGGATAGTTGTGGACCTGCCTCCTGGTAATATTGATAGTAAATGGGCTTACAAGATCAAGTTTCATGCTGATGGTCGGATTGAGCGCTTTAAGGCTCGTCTTAGTGCTCGTGCTGATAGTCAAACTGAGGGTGTTGATTATGATGAGACATTTGCTCCTGTGGCTAAGATGGTTTCAGTTCAAACTTTTCTTGCCGTTGCTGCTGCTAAGAATTGGGAACTTCACCAAATGGATGTCCATAATGCTTTTTTTCATGGTGACTTACATGAAGAAGTCTATATGAAGCTTCCTCCTGGTTATCGTGCCTCTAGCGCTGGTAAAGTTTGTCGTCTTCGCAAATCTTTATATGGTTTACGTCAAGCCCCTCGAATTTGGTTTGCTAAACTGTCTGGTGTGTTGAAATCTTAAGGGTTCACTCAATCCAATTCTGACTATACTTTGTTCACTGTCCACAAGGGTGGTCTTTCCTTATGTGTTCTGGTATATGTGGACGATCTTATTGTTGCGGGTAATGACTTTGATGCTATTGGTCGTTTAAAGGAGTATTTGAGTGGGTGTTTTCATATGAAAGATCTTGGAAAGTTAAAATATTTTTTGGGCATTGAAATCGCACGAAGTCATGAAGGTCTCTTCCTATGTCAACGAAAGTACATCCTTGATATTCTCTCCGAGGTTGGTCTACTAGGTTCACGGCTCAGTGCTTTTCCCATGGAGCAAAATCATAACCTTGCCCTTGCTACTAGTCCTCTCCTTGAGTCTCCTCAGCAGTATCGTCGCCTGGTTGGACGCCTTATATATCTTACTCTTACTCGTCCTGAGTTAAGTTATTGTGTGCATATATTGGCACAATTCATGCAACATCCTCGTATTGAGCATTGGGAAGCTGCTTTGCGTGTCTTACGTTATCTGAAAGGTCGTCCAGGTCAAGGTATTCTTTTACGTGCCAATTTTGACTTGCAACTTTATGCTTATTGTGACTCTGATTGGGCCAGTTGTCCACTTAGTCGACGTTCGCTCACATGATATTTTGTACTTCTGGGTCATTCTCCAACCACATGGAAGACAAAGAAACAACGCACTGTATCCCGCTCCTCTGCTGAAGCTGAATATTGGTCCATGGCTACTACTAGTTGTGAGCTCACATGGCTCAAAGGTTTTCTACGGTCCTTGGGTGTTCTTCATCTTCAACCCATGAAACTCCATTGTGACAATTAGGCTGCTTTATATATTGCTTCTAATCCCGTGTTCCATGAGGGAACAAAGCACATTGAAGTTGATTGTCACTTTGTGCGTGATCCCATTCAATCTGGTGTACTTGTTACCTCACATGTTCGATCATCTGAACAGTTGGCTGACATCCTTACGAAGGCTCTTGGTAAACAGCAGTTTCAGTGTCTACTCTCCAAGTTGGGCGTTCGAGATCTTCACGCTCCAACTTGAGGGGGCGTATTAGGAATCTTGTATATATTGTGCATATAGTCTTTCCTTAGGTATATAGTTTCCTAGTTTACGTTTGTCCATAGTTAGGAAACTCTTCCTGTGATCTTTGTATAAGTTATAGTAAGCCAAAGAGGAATAAGAACACACACAAACTTACATTTCTTCTTTTCTTGTTATTCTTTCAACTGTTAATTCTCATGTACCCCAGAGCTTCTTTATCGATGTAGGTTGAATTGTATTTTTCCCCAATTAATGATTGATTGATCCGTCAAAATTTCAAGACCATTCAATTATATTTTTTTGGTGATGTTATAATTGGGATTATGGATTTTCTTTTCTTCTATTTTTTTTTTATCGTTACAACGTTGAAGAACCGCTAGTCTTCTTGGCGGCTAGTTCACCAGATCTGGTCTTTGCATTGACGATAAGCCGCTAGTGCGATTAGCGGCTATTCAGGATTAGCTGCAACTTTGTATAGCAGCTCTCCGAAGAAACTTTCTATGTCCATTCCTACTTGACGGGGTATCACAGGAATTATTTTGAGAAATGGTGGATTTTAGGAATTTTTTTAGTCTTTTGCATTATTTTGGGAAGCACACCTTACAAACACCCAAGACTTCAGAAAAGCAGAAAATACGCCTGATTAGATGTTGCCATGAGAACCAAGCTCAAAATATCACCATAAGACGCCTTGACGAGGAAAGAACAATACCGAGAATGAAAATCTAAAAGCACAAGATCAGGTGACATGTAAAAGCTCCCAGCTGCTAACCAGGAAAAGTGGGTTGTGCAAATAGAAAGCGTAAGGCTGAGGTGAAGTGGCAGCTAGAGCTTTTAGGATTCTCTTTGTTTAAGGGGAGAGAGGAAGTACCCTTCAATATCTTTATTTACTTGGGTTTATACATGCTCTTGAATGCACAACTGTCGGAAATTCTCTCGTAGTTCCCATTACTTATGGTTAGGGGTGTTTTGGTATAAAATTACCTAAGTTCTACTAGGCGGAAAATGTGGTTCAACTAGTTAAGTTGTCGTTCAGAGTTCAGAATTGTAATTGCAAAGTAAAGAAATAAATGCGTAAAGTAAATTTGACACACACACTTTTTACGAGGAAACCCTTTGAATAGGGAGAAAATTTCGGTTGGACTCATCCTCCAGCAGGGAAAAGCCTCACTATGGTGTTGGTATAGTGTATTACAAAGCTGAGAGTACAAACTGTAATGCGAGACTGATAATAGCAAGGTACAGATTAATGGAGTGATTAGGGAGTGGAGTTAATGATGGTGATGGAGTAATGTGTCCTCTAGATTTCTTCCTAGTTGCCTTTATAGCCTTCCTCCTTATCCTCCAACGGCCAAACCCTAATATCAGCAGAACGTGGGCCTCAACTCTACAGCTCCGATATCTCCTCAACGTTCTTCTGATTTGTAGCTACCATTCCTATTTGTTGGCAACGGCTTCTTTTGACCAAGTCTTTTATCTCCTCTCGCTTGACTCAACTTCAAATATTGGAAGATATTATACCTGCATTAGAATAATTCTTAGAGAGTCCTAAGAATTAGGGAGACTAAGTCCAAATAACCATTAGCGATATTTAGCTATAATTCTAGGGATAGACCCATTCTGACACGCTGAAAATATAGTTGACGTCTTGAGCTCTACTCGTCAGACTAAAAAATAGAGGCCTAACAATTGTCCCCCAGCTTTGTAGGCTGAAAAGATTGCAAAGCTGGATAACTTTTCCACTCTTCCTCTCCTCAACTGTCGTGCATAGACACGTTCTCCCATGAGCTTTTAACCGCCCACTTGCACTAGTGAGTAACGGTACTTTTGAAACCCATTAAAAGCAAGTTTAATCTCACCCTTTCATTTTACCTAACTCCAAATAACTTCAAAACCTTCTCTCTTCCTTCTTCCTCTTCAACGAAAATTAGAGCATTGAACACCGTCTTCAATTCTCACGCAAGTCGTCAGGTACTCTGCAGTTTCTCTTGATCTCCCTTCACTTTCTTGTATTTTTCTTTCAATTCTAGTTATGGGAAAGAATCTCAGGCCAGAAATTTACCCTAAGGACTGTAAGAAATTAATGGTTACAATTTTGTTGAGAGGGGGTATCTTGGGGACTCTGTAGCTAACAACACTCTTGACTTTTCCTACGTTGGAACCCTTCACGAGGAGGGTATAGTTCCCAAGTCTTGTAAGATTATTGTCCCTACTGATCCCGTCCAGCCCGACTGGGCTCTGACAGGTTGGTTTGGGATTTATACATATCCCTTTGAACAAGGTTTAAGGTTCCCTCTCCCTTAAATCATTCGTCAGTTTTTTGAAGTTTTTGGGTTAGCCCCTGGTCAGATTGTTCCAGGACTATAGAGGTTGTTGCTGGTTGTTGACATTGTTTGCAAGAAACATGGCTTGCAGTTGGGGGTCAGGGAGGTTTTCTCTGTATACAACCTTAGGCACACCAAAAACAAACAATGCCAGGCTAAGGTTAAGGTGGGTCAGGATCATTTGATCGAGGGTCTGAACATCAATGATCGAGAATGGAGGAAAGCTTTCGTGTTCATAGAAAAAGATTCTATAGGTGAAGATGCACAAGTGATACCAGAGGAATGGATGACATATGGTATTTTACTTACTGGTAATTTTAACTTTGCATGGTTTTCTAAAACTTCCTCTTACATTGGCTTCTGTGCAGAACCATCGGTCAAGTGCTTTGAAGAGGGAGAGTTCGACCAGGAGAAAGTCAGGGCGTTCTTGGCTCTTTGAGTCTTGCCAGGTTGGCGAACTTGCTATTGAGGGGACTTCCCTTATATTTTAGGTATGGTACTGTTATTCCTGGGCTTGTATTCTTATTCCTTGGAGTGAATTCTCATAGTGTTCACTTTCCTTATAGGGTCTTCAAACTTGCCTTGTTGTTGCAAAGAAGACCAAGAGCCTGGAGTGCAAGGTTGCTAACCTTCGTGGAGTCAAGAAGGATGCTGAGGACAAGCTGAAGAAAAGATTGAAGGCCATGTTTGAAATGTATGAGCAGCATAAGGAGAAACTCAAGGTGGAGCTTGGCAAGAAGAATGCCGTTATTGGTGAGAAGAAGGATGCGCTTGCTCAGGCGGAGGGCAAGGTAAAGAGCACTGCTATTTTCTTCGAAGCAAAGGGATGCATTGAGATGATGGAAGAGTATGCTCATGGGAGGCATAAGAAATGGGACCTTGTTGGTACTTGGTCTCATTTGAACGACCAGTTCCCCATCGAGCCTGAAGAGACGTGCCATTCTGCTGAAGAGATTCAGGCCACTGCCAAGTTGATGGCAGCAAGGTTTGCAGAGGAGGACACTGCTGCTCTAGGTGTTGGACTTCATGGTGCTTTTGCACCTACTGCTTCTTCAGCTCAGCCTTTCGTGCCTCCACCAGCTTCATCTCTGCCGTAACCGAATCTGTCAAGCTCTGGTCAAGCCTCTTCCTCTCAGCTCGACACTGCTTTGCCTGACTCTACCCGACATGATGTTACCTTTTAGTTTCCTTTGGTAGTATTCTGAACATTCTCTAATTTGTGGACGGCCTGTTGTCCTGAAGACAATTTGGTTTGTAACTTTTTGGCCTTGCTCATGGGAGCAAGGGTAGATACTTTTGACTACCTTTGTCAATAGGGACAAAGGTTTTAATTATGCTGAACGACTAACTCTTGCTTGCAGAAGCAATTTGTTTACTTTTTTAAGTTATTGTGAACTTTGTGTGCAGAGACAAAGCTTTATTCGTAATTGTGTTGTTGCATGTACAACATAGCTTTGCTAGATCGTTTTGTGTTGATGTGCCTTCGCACGTTCTGCGTTCTGTTGTGCGCGCTAATCTCTTGTGTTTGTTGAGGGTGTCAGAGGTTTACACTCAAGCCCTTGGTGGGTTGTGGTTCCGTTACAACATTGATGGCATTTTGTATAATGCCACTAGCGTCTAGACTTTTAGCATGTCAGGCACATGGTATGGTCTAGTGCTATATTACTGCATCTGGTAGTCAAGGCGAATGAATTTGGAAAATTAGAGAGTCGGATGTTTCACATCAGCTTTGTGCATTGGCTTGGTGCTGCTGTATCTCCTTGTCCCCCTATCTTGCAGCCAAGTTGTTTCCTGGGGAAGAACGAAGTCTGCAGGACAGAAGCCAGTCAGGGTGGTCGTTGGTTAGACCAACGACCCTCCGACGCTCAAGTTAGTATCATTCTTTGAAGAGAAATGTGGAATTGAACAATGAAATTGAGGATAGTTTTAGTACCTTAATTGTTGTCTTCTTTGTTCTATGTAATCGTTCAGGATTTTGCATACATTAAGTATCAAAAAGTACTATTTAAACAATGAAAAACGCTAAGCATGATAGATAGTTAAATGTATAGCATTCCAACTTCTAGGTAGTAGTTTACCATCTATCCTCTTTAACCTGTATGCACCATTACCAACTATTGGATCGATAATGTATGGACCTTCAAAATTTGGGGCTAGTTTGCCAACATCATGTTCTTTCGTATTTTCGAATACTCTTCTGAGGACCATGTCCCCCACTCTGAAGGTCCTAATCTTTACATTCTAGTTGTAGCTTCTAGCTACAGCCTATTGATAAGCTGTCATCCTGATGCTTGCTGTTTCTCTGAGTTCATCTACCGTATCTAAAGACGTGGCGAGGTCAACATTATTTGAATCTTGGGTTGAGAGACCATACCTTTGAGTTGGGACGCTTATCTCTGCATGAATCATTACCTCGCAGCCAAAAACTAAGGTAAATGGAGTCTGACCAGTTGAATTTTTTGGCGTTGTTCTGTCAAACCAAAGGACCAATGCTAGCTCGTCAGCCCATCTTCCTCGACTTCGTTCCAGCCTTTTCTTCAGATTGTTGATGATAATCTTATTGCTGGATTCTGCTTGTCCATTT
>ONZA01003650.1:12085-29051 GCA_900322205.1 Kewa caespitosa
CCACATGTATAATATACAAAGGGATTTCATCATTATCAAATCATCGATCCGGCCTGTCGATCGGGAGGGATTTGGGCCCTATGGAACTCTAGTGTCATTGATGTTCTATCCATTCATAAGGAAGACAAAATTATCTCCTTATGGGTGTTGGATAGACAAAACCAAAAGGAAAGTATCATTTCCAATATTCACGAACCAGCCCAGTAAACTGAAAAACTAGCTTTCTAGACACATCTCTCAAACTTGACCAATTCTTGGAATCTTCCTTGGTTTATCATTGGAGATTTTAAAGAACTACTCAATTTAGGTGACAAGCAAGGTGGGGTTGTACCCAACCTAAACAGAACTAGAATCCTACAGCAATTATGTACTAAGTAAATGTTATAGATATCCCATTTATAGGTAGCTAGTTTACATGGAAAAGAAACATTAATGGAACAATCGTCTTTGAAAGACTTGATAGAGCATTCTGCAATAATGACTGGATATCTATATACTCAGATTCGCTATTAACAACAGGTACCTCTACATGTTTTGATCATAAGCCAACTATATTCCACACACGTACCACAGTTGCCCCGGTCAATAGGCCTTTTAAATGTCAGCCAGGATGGACATACATTAATGAGTCCATTCATATAGTACGTAAAGGTTGCAATGTCCCCATCCAAGGATATGCAATGTTTTCACTCTCTAGGATATTAAAAAACTTAAAATATGACCTTAAATCATGGCATAAAAGTCGCTATGGTAATATTAACACACGTATGTCCAAAAATAGTGAAAATTGGAGTTTGTCAAGAACACTCTATAGACAAATCCAACGGACCCTCATCTCATCCAATGGCAGGATAGACTTATAAAACAGCGAGAGAAATTAATGTTGTTGAACCAGAAGTTTTGGGGAACATATTATAGGAAGCAGTGGCTGACTCATGGAGACCGTAACTCCAAATTCTTTCATATATGCAATATAAGTCCGCAATCATAAAAGAACATTATACCGCATTAAAGATCCCACGTGGGTATGGATAGATGAACCTCTCCAAGTGGCCAACCAATTTTCGCAGTGTTTCAAAGACCGATTTCGTTCAGAACATATTATAGGTTGTATCCCCTTAATTTCAAACGTTTAGTCTGTTAACTCAACCAATTACAGTCGAAGAAATTAAGCAAGCAGTTTTTGAAATGGAACCATACAAAGCTCCTAGGCGTGATGGATATGGCCCAATTTTCTTCCAAAAATACTGGAATATTATTCACCTTATACAAGAATTTTTCTCTTCAGGAAAACTACTAAAAGAAATTATCCACACTATTATTACTTTGATTCCTAAGATTCAAGTCCCAGAAATTTCCAACCATTTCTGACCTATTAGTCTCTGCAATACTACCTATAAGATTATCTCTAAGATCCTTGTGAATAGACTTCGGCCAATTCTGAACTCGATTATAGGCCCTTACCAAAATGCCTTTGTTCTAGATAGACATATTTAGGACAATTTGCTTCTTATACAAGAAATTAACAACTTGTTCTATAAATCAAACAACAAGAAGGGTTGGATGCCTTTCAAATTATACATGGAAAAGGCGTATGATAGAATTGAATGGGATTTTCTGTTCAAAGCTTTACAGAAATATGGATTTTCTAATCAATGGATTCACTGGATTAAAGAATGTGTAACCAGTGTCTCCTATTCAATCAACATCAATGGCCAACTGCATGACTTCTTCAAGGCATCTTGAGGGTTAAGACAAGGAGACACGCTCTCCCCATATTTGTTTATCATATGTATGGAAGTCTTAGCTAAAAGGTTAACGTTAGCTTTTTTGGATAAGAAAAGCAGTGTTGGATTAAAAATCACTCCCAAAGCATCGATAATCTCAAGTCTTTTCTTTGCAGATGACAGCATTTAATTTTGTAAAGCGAAGCAAAGATCAGCTTCGATAAATAAAACGATCCTTGATAATTTTTGCAGACAATCAAGACAATTGATTAATTATCATAACTCCTCTGTTACATTTTCTGGGAAAGGCATGACAAAAGCTAGGCCATTACAACTATTTTTAATGTTCCTCATAAAACTTCTTTGGGAAAATATTTAGGAGTACATTCAATGATCGACATGTCAATAAATTAACTTTTGAAAACCTCCTTAAAGCCTCTTCTGATAAAACTCAAACTTGAAAAACGTCCACGCTATCAAAGGCCGGGAAAGTAGTCCTTATTCAAAGTAATTTAGAAGCAATGTTGTCCTATGTCATGCAGTCAAGCAGGATCCCTCATATTATTTGTAAAAAAAATGTATAATATCAATAGGCAATTCTTTTGAAAATCCAATGCAAACTTTAAAGGAATACCGCTCCTGGCTTGGAATACATTCTATAGACCTTAAAGCCAAGGTGGCCTGGGCCTCCGCCAAACTGAAATTACTAACCAAGCACTGTTGAGTAAATTGAGGTGGAAAGTACTAACCCAACCGCAGAATCTGTGGGTTCAGGCAGTTCAAGATAGATATCTAATGAAAAAAGCATTCTTAGAAGCTAAAAAAGGCCAAACCGACTCGCCTATTCGGAACCAGATTCTAGCAACTCGTCCCATTATCCAGAAAGAAATACGATGGATAGTGGGCAATGGCCAAGACATTAATTCCTAGCTAGTTCATTGTTGTCTTCAAGAATCTATTAAAGATCATCTTAAATTAAATAAATCCTCTATTGCCAACATTAATCTCAAAGTTTGTGACATCATCACTGACCAATTGGAATGGGACTATCCAAAGCTTTTACAGGTTGTCCCTGTTTCTCTAGCTGAAACTATAAAAGGGATACCTATATCAAGATGCACCTCAAAAGATTTCACGGTTTGGGGACCTTCAGCAAATGGCTTATTTTCTGCTAAGTCAGCTACCCGTTTAACACATGATCTAAAAGATGGTACTAAACCATTATGGGAATATAATTGGATCTGAAAACTCGATATACCCCGCAAAATAATTATATTCCTCTTGCTCATGTTCCACAAGGCCATCCCCACCTGTAATTTTCTGATTAAAATGGGATTGGAATTAGAAGATAACTTCCCTTTGAATAATGATCCTTCAGAAGCAATGGATCATTTGTTCCTAGGGTGCTCGTGGTCCAAACAAATTTGGCAAAATATAGCAGAAAACCGATAGGCCAATGTACAACACACTACTACACCGACAGACTTAAGACGTTGGCTTTCAAATCTCAAGAAAGATTCGTCAGTCAAATTCAAAAAAGTAGCCTATCTTCCATGGATAATATGGAAACCTAGGAATGAAAATTCTTTCCGAAGCAGGATGTTTACAACAATTGCAGCTATTCTCCGAGCATTGGCACTATACAGGGAATGGAACATCAGAATGGACCTTGATGACCACTTCTCAAAGTTAACTAACCACAATTCTCACTGCAGGAACACTACCCAAGTAGAAGTCCAATGGAGCCCCCCCTTAAGGTGCTGTTAAATAAATTCTGACGGCTCCTGCAAGAACCGATACTCGGCAGCGGGCTATATCATCCGAAACAATAATGGTGATATGATCCAAGCTGAAGCCATCAACCTAAGAACTACCTTTGTCCTGCTTGCTGAAGCTATTTCTCTTCGCGAGGGCATACGTTGCGCAATCAACCACCATCCGAGTCATATTCTTAAAGAAGGGGACAATTTGATAGTCATAAGTGCCCTCAAGAGTCTAAGTGCTATTCCATGGCAAATCCAATCGCTGATTGAAGATAGCTGCCTCCTCATGCAGCAACTACCATTTGTTTCGATCCACCATGTCCACCATGAAGGCAATAGGGCAGTAGATTACCTGTCCAAGTTTGGTCTCTTTGTAGTAGATTCTTATAGTTTTTTCATGCTAGAACATTGTACTCTATTTTCCATCCTCCTAAACAATAAACGGGGGGTCAATCTCCGACAGAGAGTGCCCTACCCAGTGTAACCATTTTCATCAGTTCTCAAAATAAATAAAAAATATACAAGGGGATACAAAAAATAGATTTTTTTTGGGTCCAAAAGTCGACTTTGACATGTCAAATGGACAAATGGAATATACAAGTACATTTAATCAAGGGTTAAAAATTTACTAGTACCATTTTTAATGGTCAAAAATTACAATAGGGAACTATGGTACAATTGTAGGCTAAAATAACAAAAAGGGTAGGAAAAACATAAGGGAAGGGGGAGAAGGCGGTTGGCTCGGGGGTTAAGGCCAGTTGGGCACCACTAGGCCAGGCTATGGGGGAAACGCAGGCTGACACGTGGAAGTGGGGCCAGGTGGCAGTTGGTTGGGGTGTACTATTTGTCAGGGGAAACAGTTGGGTTTTGGCCTGTGTTATGTTTTGGTTTGATTTTGGCTTAGTGTATGATTTGTGACAAATGAAACAAAGGGGAGTAGGCTAAAGATTCTAGGCTGTAAATGGCAAATTATTAATCGGCCCATTCATTTCTTTTGCTTCAACCCAAGTCACGTAGGTGGCAGTTGGGTTTGCTTGATTCCATCATTTTTTGTTATTTCTTTTTTCTATTTTCTTTTTTTTTTTTTTTTTTTTTGGTTTTAGTTTATGGGGTATGATAGTTGGGCCTATTGGGTCAATGTGTAGATATCTAAAGGGTTAGTCCCAAACTTAGTATGAACTAGTGAACTAGTACTTTACCTATTAATTTTGTTGGTGGCTTTTTAACATTTTCAATTTTTATGAACTTTTGTTGTTTGGATATTTTTATGGTTTTCCATATTAAATACTATTAAAAACAAAATGACCCATTTTATTAAATAAATAAAATAAAATAAAAAAATGAACCAAAATAAAATAAAAAAAATGAACCAAAATTTGGTGTCTAAAGATGGCCCCTCATTGGCCAAATTTCATAAGAAATGCAGGCCGACGCCATTGAAAAGACAACAAATTTTGGTTCTTATATTGCACTTGATTACAGATGTAGCCTATCTTATTAAAATTTCAGTATTAAGATCATCCTATGTTACCAAGGAATCCCCCAAACCGACACCCAAATAACCCAGCACCGTCGGGGATTTTCCACTCAGCACCACCGAGAGTTTGTTTTGAAATAGTAGTCGAATCGTCCAGTACCGCCAGAGATTCTACACTCAACACCGTCGAGGGTCTGTTTCAAAGGTAATTTTGAATCATCCAACCACCGGAGATTCCCCACTCAGCACCGCCGAAGGTTCGTGGCGACATTAGTCACTTATGTTTGATTTTGAGACGGCATTAGAATCATCCAGTACCACCAGATGTTCTCCACTTAGCACTGCTGAGGGCCCGTCTTGAAACAACAATTGAATCTCTAGTACCACTGGATATTCTCCCCTCCGCAGCGCCGAGGGTTCGTTTCAAAGGTAATTTTGAATCATCCAGCACCGCCGAGGGTTTGTGGTGACATCAGTCACCTAGGTTTGAGTTTGAGACGACATTCAAATCATCCAATACCACCGGATATTCTACACTCAGCACCGCCATGGGCCCATCTTGACACAGCAATCGAATCTCCAGTACCACCGAATATTCTACACTCAGCACCGCCATGTGTCTTTTTGAAAGGTAATTTCGAATCGTCCAGCACCGCCAGATACCCTCCACTCAACACAGCTGAGGATTTGTGGTGACATTAGTCACCTACGTTTGAGTTTGAGATGGCATTCGAACATCCAGTATCTCCGGATGTTCTCCACTCCGCTGAGGGTCCATCTTGAACTGCAGTCGAATCTCCAGTAGTGCCGAATTTTCTCCACTCAGCACTACCGATGGTCTGTTTCAAAGGTAATTTTCGAATCGTCCAACACCGCCGGAGATTCTCCACTCAGCACCGCCGAGGGTTCGTTGAAAAAATTAGGATGCACATGATGCAACTGCAAAAGTCCTAAGACACGAGGTCAAAGTCGGACTTGTTGATGTCAAAATAACTGCCATATAGGCCTCTCCGGCGATACCGATTACTTCGGATTGGGGAGTTCAACTTGGTTGACTTAATTGGGGAATTTTGGACAGCCATTATGTCTCTCGATTCTTTTGGGTATTGGGGTAGGGGATGAATGTCCCTTGCTGGGGAATAGGGAGTGTTCTATTTGACTCCTTGGATTGATTTGGGGGAGTTCGAACAATCACATGTCCTTAAGTTCCGCTGCGGATGAAATTTTGATAGATTTGTCCTGATAAGGGAATTTGACTCGAATAGACTTAATGTCTCTTAAGTTCACTGGGGAATTGGTTCGGACAACTATGTGTTCGTGGATTCTCTTGAGAGCTTTGGTCTGGATGAGCGGATGTCCATGGTTGGCACTAGTGATTTAATCAAGATTGATTCCTCTAGGGCATCGATTTTCTTGGTGCAATTTGACTTGACAAACTTGGACCATTTCGAGGGGTTAGGAGCCGCTTCAAAGAAGCTCTCTTTGTTTTGCTAGGGGTAGAATGGGTTGGGTTTGTTAATATCCGCTTGGGATGGGCCAATTAGGTTCCTTTGGGGATCAAGGTCAATATTTGATTCCTTAAGGATGGGCCGATGAGGTTCCGCAGGGGATTACAACCAATATTTGACTTGCTTGGGGATGGGCCAAAAAGGTTCCGGTGGGGATAGGGATCAAGATTTGACTCATTGGGGATGACGCGGGTCGTAGCGCCAAGAGAAAGGAAATGATTTAGACGAAAATGATTCGGTTTGCTTGGAGCTTGGACCGAATGAGTCGGCAGGAGTAGTGAGGAATTGAGGATCAATTTCCTTGATGACGATGTCGATGACTATGATGTAAGCATGAAAGGTACAAGGGAATGTCTCAGATGGAGATAGGAATGCCGAGGAGTCGTTTGAAGATAAGAAGTCGTGGAAGTGGATGAGGTTGGTTTGCATACAACGGGTCAAGCCATAGAAGGCACAAATGGGAGTGGCTGGGATAGTCTAAGCTGAGTTAGGCTTTGTGTTTGAAATATGAGTTTGTTTGATTGGAAAATAGTCTTAGGTCAATCACGGAATAGGTCAAGAAATTCATGAGCCGAAAGTGAGTAGTGAATTGGGCAATTTCAGACTACAAACCTGAACCATTGGAATGATGGTAGGAATGCGATTAAAATTGTGTTTAGGATGAGATGGGTTCTAAGGTTCTCAAATGAGACGAAGACAAATTTGTTTTGTGGAAAGATGTGTGCTTACACGTTTGTATGCAAATGTCTAATCACAAACTATAATGCAAGGCATGAGAAATGATCCAATTTTGATACATATCACCGGGATCGGGGCCCATGTCCAAAATATACCACTTGATTTGGCATTTTATTCATTTGTTTGTAAGCAAGAGTCTACCAAAATTGAGCACTTGAATGAGGTGGGGTCGTCCAAGACTAACCACTTGAAACACGATTTCTCTTGACTCTCGCTCTTCCACCTCATTAAATTTTTTTCTTTAACTTTTTGATTTGTTTTTGACTGCTGCTGGGGATAAGGATAATCCTCTGACCGAGTCTGGATGGACTACCTACGTATCCCATTCGTGGGAATCAGGTCGAGCGTAGTTCAGGGGGGCGCCCAGGGGCAAAGATGTCATTTGACTAAGTCCCTGGCGGACTGTCTACGTATCCCATCAATGGGAATCATGTCAACGTAGTTCAGGGGAGAGCCTTAGGGGCAAACTGAAACTTCAAGGGTTTTGTTTTTTCACTTTTATTTGTCATTACAATGCTCTCAAAGAGCTTGAAAATAGCAAATCAAATGACCTAAAGTCAAACATGAAACTTCTTCAGCTGGTCGAGATTGGTGTAATGGGTGAATTCATTTCCGTCCAAATCAGCGAGTATAACTGCACCTGCGGGGGTGATACATTTGATCAGGAATGGGTCAGACTAGTTCGGCTTGAACTTGCCCGTAGGGTCATACAGAGGTGCTCGGATCTTTTTCAGCATGTGTTCTCCTTCTTGGATATCGCGGATGCGGACACACTTGTTGAAAGCCCTTGCAATTCGACGTTGGTACCCTTGGATGTTGTGAAGTGCTGCAAGTCGACGTTCATCGAGGACAGCTAGTTCCTCGTATCGGGCTCGATACCAGAGGTCCTCAGGAATACCACTTTCTGCTATCACTCGAAGTGACTTGACTTCAGTTTCAATTGGCAGCATTGGCTCCATGCCTTAAACCAGAAAGTAGGGCATAGCGCCGGTCGGGGTGCGAATAGAGGCTCGAAATCCCCACAATGCATATGGAAGCTTCTCGGGCCATTCTCTAGTCTTTTATGTCATCTTGGCTAAGATATTGCGGATTGTCTTGTTGGCTGCCTTAACAGCTCCATTGGTCTGAGGTCTATATGGAGAAGCCTGATGGTGTCTTATCTTGTACTTGCAGAGCGTTTCCTTCAGATGCCCCTCAAATTGTGAGCCGTTATTAGATATGATCTCGAAAGGCATAATGTAGTGGCAGATGATGTTTTTCATGACAAATTTCGCTACTTGCCTTGCCCCTAGGGTTGCAAAGGATGCAACTTCGATCCATTTTGAGAAGTAGTCGACAATGAATAGGATATATTGATGTCCGTTAGAGGCCTTGGGATGAATTTGGCCGATGATATCGATCCCCCACGTGGAGAATGGCCATGGCAAAGTCATGTTATGCAGAGGCCTAGGCAGCATGTGGTTCAAGTTAGCAAAAATTTTGCACTTGTGGCAGGCGCGAACCACTTGATAACAATCGAGATTCATTGTGTCCAGTAATATCCAGAGCGAATGATCTTTTTGGCTAGCATTCTACCACTCATATGACAACCACAAACTATTATGTGGATTTCTGTCATGATCTTTTACGCTTCTGTCTCAATAACACAGAGCTGGAGAGTGCCGTCAAGGCCTTTGTGGTAGAGCTTGCCAATGTACATGGTGTACTGCAAGGCGATGAGTCTTATGGCCAATTGATCCCTTTTAGAGATTCTCGGGGGATATTCTTGTTTTTCAAGGTAATTTTGTATATCAACTAACCAAGGTTCATCCTCTGTTTCTGTAGTCAAGGCATTGACAGTCTGTCCCTTGACAGCGGGTTCACACCTCTCTTCTAGAGTGATCGACTGAGCCCTTGCTCCATTTTCCCAGACCAGCGAGGTGGCAAGGTTGGCTAAAGCATCTATAAAGCCGTTCTGTTCACGTGGCACATGTCGAAAAGTTATGTCTTTAAACAATGGGATCAGTTACTGTAACAGTCGGCATAAGCTTGAAGGTGTTCTTCTCGAACCTTCCATGTCCCTATGGTCTGTGATATGATGAGGTTGGAGTCCCCAAATACAGTTAGGCTTCATGCCCTCGCTGCTAGGGCTGCCTTGACTTTATAGATGCAGGCTTCATACTTAGTCGTATTGTTGGTGTTCGGAAAATCAAGCTTGACTGAAAAGGCACATGGAGTCCATCAAGATAACTCAACAGGACACCGATCCCATTGCCCCTATAGTTGGAAGCACCATCAAAGTACATCTTCCATCGGGACTCCTCGATAGTGAGGATGTTCTCATTAGGAAATGAGTCCTCGTACTCGTCCCCAGAAACTAAGCCATCAACCAGAACTTACGAAATAGCTTGTCCATTGACGGACTTCTAGTTTATGCATTTGATATCAAACTTGGATAGCAAAGCATGCCACCTACCCAACCTTTTACTGATGATCGGCTTATCAAAGAAGTACTTGATCGGGTCAAGTTTTGAAATGAACTGGGTCGTATGAGCTTGGGAGAGAGTGCCTCGGCTTCTTGGTAGCATAGACAAGTGATATGAGTGCGTGTTCAAGCGGATTGTATCAAGTTTCGTATTCGAGAAGCTTCTTGCTGAGGTAAAAGATGGTTACCTCTTTTCGATTTACCTCTTGATATTGGGCAGGAATGCCCCCATGGTCGTTTCAGTTACGGTCAGATACACCAGCAAAGGTTCATTGGGCCTCAGAGGCATTAGGATTGGCGGCTTGGCCAGGTAGTTTTTCATAGCATTAAATGCTTCTTGACGTTGATCATTCCATTTATTGGAGTCTCCCTTGGAGTTTGAAAATTGGCTCACAAGTCGAGGTGAGTTGCGATATGAAGCAGCTGATGTATTGGATTCATCCCAAAAAACCTCGGACTTCTTTCTCAGTGCGGGGAGGAGGAAGCTCCATGATTGCTTTTGTTTTTTCAAGGTTGACTTTTATTCCTTTCTGGCTTACTACAAATCCAAAGAGTTTTCCGGAGGTGGCCCTAAAGACACACTTTTGCAGGTTCAATCAGAGTCTGAACTTCCGAATTTTGTCAAAGAAAGTTCTGAGTATATCGAAGTGCCCTTCTTGGGTCTTACTTTTAACGATCATGTCATCACATATACTTCAAAAACCTTATAGATCATGTCATGAAGGATGGTAGTAGCAGCTCGCTGGTACGTTGCCCCAGCGTTCTTAAGCGTAAATGGCAACACTCTGTAGCAGTATGTCCCCCATGGGGTGATGAATGTTGTTTTAGTCATGTATTGCAAGACCATTAGGATCTGATTATATCCTGAGAATTTGTCCATGAATGAGAATATGGCGTGGTAAGCCGTATTGTCGACTAGCTTATCGATATGAGGCAAAGTGAAACAGTCTTTTGGAGAGGCTGCATTCAGATCACGGAAGTCGATGCACATTCTGGCTTTGCCATCTTTCTTGGGAATGGTGACAATATTCACTAACCACTCTAGGTGTTAAACAGCTTCAAGGAAATTGGCATTGATCTATTTCTGGATCTGTTTTTTGACCTTCAAACTGATCTCAGGTTTCATGTGACGAAGCTTCTGCTTCTTTGGCTTACTGTTGGGTAACAATGGTATACAGTGTTGGGAAATTTCAAGAACACCCGACATGTCTACATATGATCAAGTGAACACAATAACATATTCTCTAAGAAGTGTTGTGAATGCCTCTTTTTCCTCTGGTGACAGCGTCGATCCAAGTTTGACTTCCTTTTTGTTTTCTTCTGTGCCGTTGTTTATAAGTATGGGCTTTTCAACCAGTGACATGTATGTCCTTGACTCATCTTCATGCAATGCATCATGCTCTATGACAGACTCTTGCATGCAAAAAGGTTCAAAACCTAAGGGTAGGTCTTCTGCATGATGTGTCAGATGGATATGCAATGGAGGCTAGGTTGTTTGTGGAGGATGATGAAGATGAATGGTTAGACTCATAGCCAGTAAGGCCCAAATTCACTGGAGGGATTTACTTCCGACTCAAGAAAGTTTATGACCCAGGGTACAGGTTAGGATCGAGTAGGCTTTTTGTAGCTTGTTCATGTTTTGGGGGATGATTGCCAACATAGATCTGGATCTCATTGTCTCCCCCCGTCTTCTTGAATTCCCAACTCCACTCTCAATTGTTCTGGCTGGGGGAAATTAAGTGTGTAGGGTCAAAGTCATCGTCATCGAGGTGACTCATTTGGAAAAGGCGGTTCAAAACTCGGTATCTGATATGGTCAACCCATTCTGGTTGTTCAGTTGTGGTGTCAGGGGTATAGGATGCAAGTTCATCCTCACCAACTTGAAGACTATTGAAGAATATCTCCATACCAAGGAGGGTGTTATAATCTTTGGGTCATACCACGGTTCGGGAAAACCGTAGTAGAGGGTGTCTTGATCGGATTGGACAAACCAGCCATTCAAGGTTTGTTTGGGAGAGATGTGCGAGCGAGACCTCTGTTTAGGAGAGAAACTGAGACCTGCACGGTTTTTATTGTCAAAAGTTAAGATTGGGTCTTTGGTTCCTTTTCCATTCTTTCCCAGCCCGGTCCTAGGTATATGTCCCATTCTGAGCGACATATGTTCCCCTCTTGCATAAGCCGTCTGCCCCTCGAGGGTAGGTCGGTGAGATGTTGAATTCTAGCTTTGATCAGGCTTGGCCATCTAGACAAGGAGAAATGTTAGGGAAAGATTCAATTTTTAGGGATGATAGACGAATGTTAGTCAAGTAGTGATGCTTGTGATGGTGACACGCTTAAAGAGAATGAGGGAACTGCCCCTAGAGAATTTGATGAAATAGAAAGTCACTCGAGAAAAGATTGGGGGTTGCCCCCCGAGAGTCTGAGTAGGAATCCGCTTGGGGAAAGTAAGGGAATTTCCTTCCTTAATTCGTACAAAAGACATGTTTTTGTTTTTATTTAGACCGAGCCCGAGGGCCGCCTACGTATCTCTATTGTGTGCTGGTGAGTAAGTTGTTAAACATGATCAAGTTGATTTTGAAAAAGCGCATTTGGAGAATCAGGTTCACGTAGTTTTGATTACATGGATAACATAGAGATTTTTGGTTTTTTGATTTTTTGTTTACTATTGTGGTCGCACTCTTAAGGAGTTGCCTACATACCCCGGTGTACGTGCTTACAGGTGAAGACAAAATGTGTGGGGATCACACCAACCGTAGTTCGGGCCTACTTTACATTGAAATGAAAGTGCAGAAATTTAATCTAACTAGAGATAAAAGTTAGAAATCCTGTTGTAGGCCGCCTATACGGACACAAAAGGGTGGACTTGGTGTGCCTCGGGGCGACATAGATGGCATCGTCATTGACAGACTCCTGCGGACGGAGCTGGTGATCCTCTATTAAGGAGCAAGGACCGAATTCCATCATGAACCAAGCAATGTCGTTGATGTTCCCATTAGGAGGTTCAAGGAAATGAGTCTTCGTGGTATTTAGGGCGTCCTGATCCTCGTTCTTGTTTAGGTCAGATAAGGCCCGTTGAAGATCGTCCATCCGATAGATAAGGAGCTACAACATGGATCTAATGCCGACAAGGGGGTCCTCTGCCTGGGGAGGAGGTGGTGGCGGTTACCATCTGGGAAATCGGCCATCGTCTAGAGTAGGTTACTGGTACGATGGTAAATAGTGGACAACATTGCTACAATGGTAGCACGAGAGAGAAAAGACGTGCTAAGGATGGTGGAGACACTAATTAGTCTGGCAAAAGCACGGGTCCAACGGGGAGGACCTGCAAACAGTGGGAACAATGCAAAGTTATTATATGATGGAAAGGATAAAGCCTTGTTAATGGAAAATGTTGTTTTGTATGAATTGGAAATGAAATTCCATTTTTGAAACATTAAATTGCAAAGTGGGATTCCAACTGTGAAGACTCTAGGGGAGCATTTGTGAAGGGAGAATGGACATGTGTTTGAATCGAGAAAGTAAATGAATTTAATTTGGAGGAGTAGACTCGACTCGACAAGGGTAGAAGAGATTTTCGTCGTGAGGATAAATGACTCGGAGGACGAGATTCTTGTGGAGACTGAGGTGGGAATGTACACAAGAGACCCAAGTGGCACACCCTAGGATGGCCTATATGGTCATGGGATGCATGAATGCAAATGTCGAAGTGAAGACTCTCTTCTTTTTTAGTTTTTTGGTATGGATGGATGCATGATCTTAGGGACTAACTCTAATGCATGAATGCAACTATGTACAAATTCGCTACATGAGTATATATGAACATATGCATGACAATGCACCTAAATCTATATGGACAAATAGACGGACATAAGTACAACGCTATATGCTAATGCGGGTGTATGAACATGTGTCTACATATACATGTGAGGGTGTATGGATGTGATGGGTAATATGTACAATCACAAAAAAGTAAGATGAAGCATGCATTGGTCCAAGTACACCTTAAAGGTCTCACTACACATCATTGAGATTATTATGTTCAAGTGACCCAATCAACCAAATGCTTCATGGGGTGGATGCTCTGGGCAGTGAAAGGTCACAAGTAGTGGATTTTATGCACAAAAACATCCTTAGGTATTTTGAGGTGATTCTATTAATGGCCCATACCAAGTAGGTGGAACCATACTTAGAAATTGAAATACAACGCGTATGTGTGTGCGGACCGATCGTCAAATAAGGCACTCCAAACAGCATGTAAGCAAACAACCACGTATACATGTGAGAATGTAAAAGGGTACGATCATGATCATCACTCAAGTTCACGGGCTAAAAGTTTATTTTTGAAAGGGACAAGACGTATATTCGGGTCTAAACTCTTGGGGATGGGTTGTTTTTATCAAATAAAAACAACCCCACCATTATCCCTAGCGGAGTCGCCAGTCTATGGGACCAAGGAAAAAATATGTGTTTTCTCGCAAAAGGGAGTCGGGGCTCCCTCCCACACAGAGGCCCAAAAGCCTGTGAAAAAGAAGGTTTGGAGTCGCCACCCTATTATAACCCAAACAGGGACGGAGGATTTCTCAGGGAAACCAGAACTAGGTTTTCAGGAAAACACTTGCAAAATCATAGTAACTCTGTGATGGATAAGGCAAAAGTCTGGCTACCAGATGATCTGGGTACGGGGTTTAAGTTATAGGGTACGAACGTCCGAGGTGACCCCATTTTTCCTAATTGTCATGCGACGGGCACCTACTAATACGTCATTGTCACTAATTTTGAGTGAATTTGGAAGATGAACATGATTATACCCGAAATAAATGAAAGAAAGTGATTAAGCAGGTATCATGCGAATGTAAAAAAATTGAAACAAGCACATGGATATATACATTGGAAGTTAGCACACGAATCTACAAAAATAGACCATTGGACCGACATGTCTTTTGGTGTATGGCGGACTTGGATACAATAGTACTGCGCTACGCACCGCTCATCATGGGACTTGAATCCACTCATGGATCAAAGCCCTAACATATTTCTGTACGGGGGACCCATTTAGCGGGTCCATGGAGCCACTCGGTGGGAGCGTGTAAGGATGGATGAGTCAGTTCCTGCTCAGAACGGTAATAGCCAAGAGGCAAATGCATATGACTCGTTCCAAGAGTCATATCAATCTGAGGGTGGGATAGGTAGGAGTACAACCAACGTCACCAAGGACAGCCGGAGTGAGAACTAGGGTATCCCAAGAGATCAACTGAGATAGGTGGATTGACCAGAACTTGGTCCAAGCACATAAGCGTTTGATTCTCAAATATTCCCGTTTCAAGGGAAGAAGTGAACTCTAGAGGAGTGAAGGATTTACATTTGGGTATATGGAGGTGATGGGTATGGTAGGCTTAAGGAGAAGGAGAGTGACTCCGTAGAAAAAGTGAACGGTCCCCCGTAATAGCCCCGATCCAAATAAGAAGGGGCGATCAAACATTTGTTTGCATTCAATCATTGGATACTCCACAAGGCCGGAGTATATACTCCATTGAGGATAATGGATGTTAGTATTTGAAATGGAGGTTGGTGGAGTACCCATGATCGCATACAAGCGAATGCTCGATTCTAACCTCGAATTTGGCACAGGGTCATGCCATACATCAAAAGGGACATGCCGGTCCTAAGTCTAGACAAGAATGTAAGTGTGAGACAATTGATAACTGACAACTAAAATTTGATCCATGATTAACCTGGACTAATGGCCATGCAGGTCAAGATAGACAAAGAGGGACGGCCAAGTCAGCCGCTATCCCTGGGGCCATCTATTGGGCCAAAATATATCAGTTCGAGCTCACAGCCAAGTAATTCCTTTGTGGGCATATCCTTTTAGGAGTTATCTCGTTTAAAGATAATCCATATGGAGTCAATATCGGGGCAGGCGGTCTCATCATGGCCGAAACTGATATGAGTGGGCCTAATATGTTAAGATTAAATCATATTTCGATTATAGTTAAAAATTGTCAACTGGGTTCATTTTATTACAATAGCCAAGTTGTATTTACAAGTGATGTCAAGCATACAAGGAAAGCGATAAAAATAATTTCACTAGATGGTCGCGGGAGACAGTTTTACATGGTCAGATGTAAAAAGAGAAAACACAATATTTCAAAAACGAAAAAATGCTAGAAATTCCTAAAAATAGGAAAAGTGGCTGTAAAATAGCCTAAGAAATAGGACAAGTGTCCTAATAATGATAAATGCTCGTTTGAAGTTGGTCTTCAATTCTTGGAATCACCAAAAGTCCACTTGCGGCGTGGATGAAGTCATGACGGGGCATAAAGGTCTCCGGGGCACCATTTCAAATTGGATGGCGATTTCGGGTAATGGTTTATTATTAACCATTTACAACTTTAATTCTGCAAAACTGGTTAATGAACTCCAAAAATTTTGAAAAAGTTTTGAGAGCTAGTGAACTTGTTGAGTGACTAGAGTGCAAAGTTTTGCAATTTTTGAACTGAAATTGAATTTATTAAAAATCGTCAAAGTTCGAAGTTTATCTGGGAGGGACAGTGGGCTAGGCCCAACTTTGAAAAATCACTTTAAATTAGTTAAAAATCTAAATGGGTTGATTCTAAAGCCCAATAATAGAGTTTTGAGCCCTCCACCTGGACATGAAAAGAAATGGGTCAAGAAGACTCAAACCCATTATAGTTTTAAACCATTTACAGAGCGATCGTTAATTTGAACAGTGGGTTACTAAAACATTTTTGTGATTTTGTGGTGAATCAAAATCAAAATCCGATTTTTAGAATGTGCTACTGACCTATAGGGGTATCGTTTCACAAGTCAATTTTAGTGACCTAAAGCATTTTTGTTTTGAATTAATGATGAAACGCTAAGTCAAGTCCATGGACAGTTCACTGGGTGAACTTGGGAAAATTATATTTCCTAAACTACTAAAAGTTTAAGGACGTGGATAGGTGTCTTTGGAAAGCCCAGGCATCTACTTTATTTGTCATTAAGGATAGAAATCCGAAATCCTAACCGATTAAGAGAAAAATAGCCTAAACCGTGTTATGCACTAATCATTATCAAAATATGACCCAACATCAAAGGGAAGCCTAGAATAGTCCAGAGGTCCAAATCATGCGTTTTTTCTATCAAAATGAAGCAGTTTGAGTTAGTGTTCAGTAGGCTTTTGAATTGCTTCAATTCAACTTCAAAAGAGTGAGATATTGAATATTTAGTGACACGGTGTCAAACTATATGAAAATTCAAAAAAAAAAAAAAAAAAAAAAAAAAGGTCT
>ONZA01003651.1:13048-26212 GCA_900322205.1 Kewa caespitosa
TTGTATTTTAGCTATTCCACATTGCCAATATTACTCTTCCCCATCCCCAAACACATTTAAGGGCAAGTGCCAATGGTGTCATACACAAGATTATTATTTGTCTCAATGCAATCCCTTCCGTTTGCAATTTTCTAGTGAGAAACCTCTGCATACGGCCTCCTCTTGCGTCGTGATTATCCTCCTATTCTTCATGCATTGACTGATAGGGATTGGGCTGAAGATAAAGATGACTACATCTCCACCACCGGCTATATAGTGTACTTGGGTAAGAATTTGATTTCATGGAGCTCTCGCAAGCAACGCACTTTATCACGTTCCTCCACTGAGATTGAGTACCGAGCTCTCGCTAACACCATAGCCGAAGTTCTATGTCTTCAAAATCTCATGCGTGAATTAGGCTCTTTACCATCCATTCAATCGATTATTTACTATGATAATATGGGATCAACCTACATTGCCGCGGACCCCAAGTTTCACTCCAAAATGAAATGCTTAGGTCTTGATTATCATTTTGTTCATGAAAACATTCAAAGTCAGAATCTGTGGGTTTTCTACATCTCGGATGTGGATCAACTTGTCGATGCCCTAACCGAACCACTTTCTTGAGCTCGTATTGATATCTTGATGTCCAAGATTGTCTCGCTAACCGTTCATCCATCTTGCACGGGCATGACAGAGATACACAAGATCATGATCAACTCAACTGATTATATCTCAAGATAATTACTATAACTACGTCAATTGTAATCCTTATGATTGCTCTTCCTTGTTCTCCTAGTATCTCGTACATTGCATCTACTAGGGTTTTGTATTAGGGTTAGTTTCTCTTTTATACTCCTTTAACATGTTAAGAGTATACAATTCACATCTCAAATCATCTCTTCTCTCTTGTAAGACCTTAGTACATAGGTGTCATGCATCACTTTCTTCGGAATGATGTCGAAGTTGGTCCAATATCAAACTGCTTATATATTCACCAAATAATTGAGTAAAGAATGTTTAAAAAGAAAAGATGTTTAAAGCCGACAAGTACTAATGTGAAAAGGAAACATGAGAGAGAAAGTTAGAGAGATAAAGTGAGAGAGTGTCTATGGAGGATCCATTGCTTGGGGATGGCCCTCAGCCATTCTCTAGCTCCTCCATCTCATATTCCCATAGGGCTCTTTTCTAGAACTCAGATTGTTCCTTCATAACACGCAACCTTACCCAGTCAGAATTCCTCTTCACCCTGAACCCCTTGAGTTACCTCACCCACTCTTCTTTCAAGGATAAACTCATTGGCCTTAACCTTTCTAGAGATAACCCCACCCACCTTGCCAAAACCTCCCTTTCTCCCTTACCCCACCACTGGAAGCGAAAACTGAAGAACCCTTTCTTGAAATTTCTAGTGATTGCTACTGGAATTTAAGTAAAAAATGGTCATGCTCTGTGATCGTAAAACTGTTAGGCAAATCCATCTTTATGGATTTCTTCAAAGAAAACATGATCAAACAATGGAATCCTAGACACCCTATTTTTTCAAAAGGGCTATAAAGGAGTTTTTATCTGATCGACATTGGTTTTGAAAGTGAGAAAACCAGAATCCTTTATGGATGCCCTTGGCTTTATCCTAAATCATCTCTTATCGGTCCATCCATGGAGAGCTGGTTTCAAAGCATCAGAGGAAAAAATTATGTCAGACCATTTTGGATTACCCTTCTAGAGCTCCCAATTGAGTTCAACTTGGTGAAATGGCTTATGAAAATATCCAATAAATTTGGGATAGGTCTTAAAGTTGATAGGACAAATGAAGTGAAAAAATAGTCCAGATTTAGAAGATTAATGTCATTATTGACGTGAGCAAACTTATTCCTAAATACTTATTACATTGAAACAAGAGATAATCATTGAAGATTGTCCTCTATTTTGCACTTATTGCGAAATGGTGGAACATGAAGGGGAAAATAACCCTCCTGATATACTGCCACGAGAGGCTGAACATGGGAGAAGGATACCACCCACTTCAGAGCAAGGTTGAAAGGTGGTCAGGGTAAGAAAAAAAGGCTAGATCAGCACCATCCACCCCGAAGAGAAAGATATGTCAAGAACGAAGAAGCAACTCATCGATGTGGAGAGAGAGTTTAATTTCAAAAGGAACTTTGATGAAAAATTACCAGGAAAGGGAGGGAGAAAACCCCAAGGCTCTTGTTTTGGCGAAAAATGGTCAAATTAGGACAAATCAGAACCTTTCTCCTGCTGAATGCAACCCATGGCAAATACTTTGCTCCGTCCTTTCCAAAAGATCATCAGATCTTGCACCTAGATTATCCTAACCATCCAATGGACATTAATACCTTAATAAAATGTACCCTCTTTCCCTTTTGAAAATACCCTTCAGTTACCCAACTTAATTTCCATTTTAAGCACTTCAACCCCCAAAAATCAATTACTTTCCCTGTTCATTCCTTTTCCACCCTCTGTCCTTCCCATGAAATCTTATCAAACCTCAAACCCCACTCCTTTTCCACATCCACACAAACCACCAGATATCAATATACCAAAAAAATGAACACTATCTCAAAATTCGTCAAATCTAGGAGAATGTTCACCAGTTCCGGACACATGGAGGCGGAAACCCCTTCCCCACCTCTTTCCTTGGTCCAATGGATCTTCACCCACCCATCCTTGACTCACATGAAACTTCCATTCGAGAACCCACAACCCCACATCTATTTCTCAAAGCCAGAGGCCTCCTACGACTTGAAACTAACAAACCTCACCTACCCAGAACTTCCACTTCATGCGACAACGTATTATGTGGGTTGCTAGAGCAATGTCTTGTCCATAAAGAAACTAATTATGATGGTTTTCACCGCTTAATGGACGAAATACAAATTCTAGATTTGATCATGTTTCCCCTGAGAACCCCACCGGGACCAAATTACCTCCCACAACTGAGCAACCTAGAGAAAAAATCAATAGATATCCAAAAAGTTCTTCAATGGATGATGTGGAAGGAAACAAAAAAGGGTAATGGTCAGTGGATCCCCAACAAGTTGCAGGGGATCATAGAACTAGGAGTGATCCTCCCCCAAATAAGGAAAACCTTGTTATTGACATTTGATTTCCTAAGCATCAAACTAAAGGCAAACCCTATTTATGTGAAGATTGTGCAAACGGTGAGAACAGCCAAGCAAATCCAAATCACTGCGGGGTAGGACTGGCTCCGGGACCAGCTTCAAAAGGGATCAAGAAGAGGAGCAAGACACCACTCTTCGACATTGTCACCATTGCTAGAAAGAAGCAACACAATTCAAATGCAAAAAGTCAATCATGTACAGCTTCATGGAGGAAGAGTACATAAGGGAAGATAGTAACAGAAGCAAAGGAAAACTTGCTTCTCAACACTTCTCTTTCTAGATTCATGGATATCCTGGTGTGGAATGCGAGGGGCGTTGCTAGGCCCATTTTTGAGACAAATCTAGCCTGGTTGAACTCTGTGACACTCATAAATCGGATGTGGTCATCATCTCTGAAACTAGAGTAAGAAGGAATAATGCTGAGAAAATCATCTGGAATTTGCCCTTTGATAAATATGAGATGGTGGAGCCCGAAGGTCTGGCGGGAGGCATCATCTCGCTATGGAACAATGGAGTGATACACTTCACAATCATTAGCAAGAGTCCCCAAGAAATCAATGGAGTTGTTCAGGTAAAATCAAAAAATAATCCGTTTTTCTTATCTGCTATCTATGCTAGCCCTACATTTAGAAGTAAAAAGATTTTATGGAATGTGTTGGAAGATATAACTCAGCATATGACATTGCCATGGTTAATTACGGGGTACTCTAATGAGATTACATTTAGCCATGAAAAACTTGGGGAGAAACCGGAGAAATTGAATTGGATGAATCTCTTTCAAAAAACAATGGACCACTATAACCTTTGTGATCTCGGGTATATAGGGCCAAAATTCACATGGACAAATAAAATAAAAACAAACAATATTATGGAAAGATTAGATAGAACCTTGGCATCCCCATCTTGGATTTCACTCTTTCCTCAAGCCAAGGTGCACCACCTAGCAAGACTGAGCTTTGACAACTGTCCCCTGCTTTTTTCCTCAGAGACTGTCTAACCTTTCAGGAGGAGAAGAAAGCAATTCAGAATTAAAACCCATTGGGTCAAGAACCGGACTTCCATGAATTCAGTAAGGCAGTTTGGAGAAATAGACCTTGCTTCCACACCAACTTGAATAATCTGGCTAGGATCATCCCCCTTTGGACTGAAGAGAAGTTTGGAGATATTAAATGAAGAAGAACAACCTTATGAGAAGACTCTAGGGGACCCAAAAAGCGCTTTGTAATGAACCCAACAATAACTTTCTCCAAGACTTGGAAATTTTCCTTGTGAAAGAAATTAACAGCTTACTTGACCAGGAAGACTGCTTTCGGAAGATGGGAGCTAGGAATGATTGGCTTATGAATGGAGATAGAAATTCAACGTTCTTTCATAAGTCTGTTATTATGAGGAGGAGAACATGATTTATAGTCTGGTGGACAGTGTGGGGAACTCAATTGAGGGAGACTCAACCTTGAGAAACATGTTTCTTAGTTTTTCTTAAAACTCCTATCTACTGAAAAGGTTATTTCATTTAGGAGTTTTAAGACCCTATTTGAAAGCCAAAACACAAAAGTTGCCCTCACCTCCAACCTCTATGGCAGAGATCCAGCAGGCAACTTTTGGGCTAGGACCCTTCAAAGTACTGGTGCCTGATGGGTTTCATGCATTCTTCTTCCAAATCAACCGGGCTTGGATAAAAGAGGATATCACCCTCTTTGTCCTAGAGATTTTCAGAACCAAAAAGATTTCCATGAATGTAAACAACACTCTGATCTCTCTTATTCTCAAATGTGATAGTCCTGACAATATCAAACAATTCACACCTATTAGCACATGCTATAAAATCATCACTAAGATTATGGTGAACATACTCAGACCTGATTTAGCCTCCCTTATTTCACCTAACTAAAGTAGTTTCATTCTTGGAAGAGGCACTGATGCAAACTGCATCATTGCTTCTAAAGTCCTTCATTTCATGGGTAAAATGAAAAAGGGTGGGGGATGTTTAGCCTTGAAAATTAATTTTGAAAATGCTTATGATAGGATTGAATGGGATTTTATCAGGAGTATTTTATTCTGGCACAATTTTGATGATGATTCTAAAAATCTGATCATGGAGTACATCACTTCTCTTTTCTCTTATGTGTTTTTCAATGGAAATCATATTCAGTCCTTCTAACCACTAGGGGGTTGAGACAAGGAGATCACTTATGTTTTTATTTTATGCATGGAGTTTCTTTCTAAACTTATCCAGAACTCATGCAAAATAGGTCAATGAAAATCTTTCCTAGTGGGGAGAAACCCTAAGAAGATGGTAGCCATCTCTCATCTTTTTTTTTTTTTTTTTTTTTTTTTTTTGGAGAGGCCTATAAGAAAACTCTAGATGGTCTGCACCAAGTCCTAGACTATTTCTCTGCTATATCTGGCAAAAAATAAATTCCGCAAAATCAAACATCACTTTCTCTTCCCATGTCAGCCATGATATGATAGACAGTTTCACCTCCTCTCTTGATATCCCTGTCTGTGAGGACCTGTGTACCTACCTAGACTTCCCCCTGACTAAGGACCGACCCTCTAAGAGAAAACTTCATAACATTATTGAAAAATTGATAAACAAACTTGCCTCTTGGAAGGCTAGATTCCTCTCTATTTCTGGTAGGTTAACTCTAATTAATGTTACTCTCAATGTCATCCCCAACTACACCATGCAATATATCCAATACCCAAAATCTCTTATCAAAGAGATGGATAAGATCTCTAGAGACTTTATTTCGGGAGATACGAGGGAGAAAACACACTATGATCTGGGTTACCATTTGTAGACCTAAACAATTGGGAAAATATTGGGTGTTAGGGGAACAAGTACCATAAACACTATTAACTTGATTCAAATGGGATGGAAGGTTATACATGAGCCTCAATATCTTGCTTTAGAGTCCTCCATGCTAAATATATTGAAGGTAGAAACAAAAGCACCCACTTCATCAATGGCTCCTATATTTGGCAAGACATTGGGAAGGGTCCTATCTTGAGGATAGTGTCCAATGGGTGATTGGGAAGGGGGAAAATTTGATGTTTAGAGGGATAAGTGGATCCTTGGGGCTAGTTTAAGGAGTTTGATTTGTGGTCCTCTAAGGAGAGGAGAAGATGACCAAAAAATTTCCCAGTTCATTGACCAAGGAGATTGGAATTCTCTAATATCTACTTTCATCTATCCTTAAGTATTTTGAAACAAATCTGGTCTGTTTCTCTGACTAGGAGTAATAGACCTGATTTAATCATCTCATCTCTCTCAAATGATAGTAGGTTCTCATAATTAAAAAAAAAAGAAAAAAAAAATCCCTCACAACCATTTGTGACTTTCCACCCCTTGGAGGGGACGACCCTCCCTGAGAAAAAATCTGGGAAGTGAACACACCTCAAAAAATCAATTGCTTCCTTTGGGTCTGCCTTCATCGTGGAATTCTCACAAAACACTTCCTTCACTATGTAAAATGCTCTAACTCTGATATTTGCCTTTGTTGTGGCTCCCATAGTGAGACCACCCTCCATTTCCTAAGAGACTGTCCTCTAGCAAGAAACCTGGAACACCTTCAGTCTGGCTCCATACTTTTTTTCAGCTAGCCTCAATCATTGAATCCATTAAAAAAATGACCCTCACACTTATCCTACTGGAAATCTCCTTTAAAGCTCCTTTTTTATATCCTTTGCTGGGAAATATGGAAAAGAAGAAACAGTCTGATCTTTAATAAGGTCCTTAAAGTAGTGGATAGATGCATCTGTTCTGCAGTCCTTCCTTGCTTGGGAACTTTTTTCAATTGAGAGTAAACAACCAAAAAAGAGCAAGGAGGATCAAATAATCTGGTTTGCTCATCCTCCCCTCCTTAAAAAGATCAGATCAATTGTAATGCTTCCTTTGATTATACCACTCTCAAAACACGTCTGGCATTCATATATAGAGAGGAGGATGGCTCTTGGAATCTGAGGATCAACTGAAAAACTTATGCCTCATCTCGTCTACATGTAAATGTTCTGGCCCTTAGAGAGGCGTTCATGTGCATCAACTCCAAATCCATGCATGATGTTCTAATTGTTTCTGACTGTAAGAAATATGTGGAACTCCTTAACATCACAAGTCCTTCTAGCTCATATATTATCAATATTGTACTTGATTGCAGGGAGCTGATCTGCATGAGGACTTCTCGGTCTCTAATTAAATTTGAAGGAAGGAACTCCAATGTGGCAGCTGACCTACTAGCCAGGATAGGAGAAGACCAGGGTGAGGAAAAAAAGATTTTGGGATGAACCACCTGCTGCGGTTGCATCATTTTTGTCAAAGGAAAAAACTATATGACAGGATGCAAATGACAATGCTTGTAATTTGGTTTTACATTCCCCCCTCTCAAAACAAAACACTAACGTAGCTGATTTTTTGAATAGGGGAAGTTGGCCCCTCAATCTTTGTAATGATGACCCTTTATTTGCTAATATTTAATTGAATTTTTCTTTTCAGCAAAAAAAAAAATAATGAAAAGAATGTTTTAAAAAAAAAATTACTTAAATAACATACGATCAATCTTAGAGTGGAAAGTTGCAAGTAATATTTACTCTAAATATTCTTCCCTAAAATTTATTACTTTGAGATATTCATGTGGATCTTTGTACTAGATTTCAGTCATACTTATCATGTATCAACATAATTTTGTGATGTTTGGAGGCACCTTAAACTTACATTTGTAGTAAATGGTAATCATTAAGTAGTTCATCTAACTCAATTGGGTTTACATATACTAAGTTGTAAGTAATAGGAAGAGTATACGTGGAATGTTAAAACTTAACAACCATGAGATTGAGTACATTATTACAACCAATCTCTTCCCAACTAGTGTAGTTGAGACAACAATTTATTGATCTTGGTATTATTAACATGGATGCTCTTTTATGTGTGACAGTTTTAGCATTATCAACATTTAAAAAAATCAAATGTATCAATGTAAAACTTAGTACATAAGCATTATGCATCACATTCTCGAGAACGATGTCGAAGTTGGTCCAACACCAAATCGCTTATACTTTCACCAAAAATTTGAATAAAGAATGTTTTAAAGAAACGTAAGTAAATGATGTCCGACCAATTAGAGTTAAAAGTTGAAAGTATTATTTACTCCAAACATTTTTCCCTAGAAATTATTGTTTTAAGATATAAAAGTACCTCAATGACAAAACTAGTGCATAAATTAGGTGTAACAAAGATTAAGAATTACTACCAAATTAGTTTCCTCAAAATCAATTTAATTATCAAATACAAATATCTTTAAAAAGTAATTATTCACCAATATTAAAGTAGTGACTTTTTACGGGGTTACTTTACCTCCTTAAGATGTGATAAATGATCATAATTCATTAACAGCAAATTCCTACATGTAACTAACTTTACCGCCTTCCTCCATCACATTTCTCCTTACCTCTCCTACCTATGTATACACACCCTTGTCATCTCTACCCTGTAAGGAAGATGGATCTAGAAGCAATTGAAGCCTCAGCATTCACACTGAAAACACTAGTCCGACAACTGGTTCGAGTCGATTCATTGCTTCGAATAACCGTAGGCTCAAACGCTTTAGTACTCGAAACCCTGATGTCTACCCATGAAGTCATTGTTGCTCTCAAACTAGACTGTCAGTCGTTTCTCAAATACGAGTTCCACAGCAGTGGTTTTAGTGGTGGTGTTGATCCTTTTTCTTGGAGCTTCGACTGTTTCCCTTCGGAACTCTACCACCTCCTTTCCCTTGCCAACGATGATGACCGTGTTCGGATTCATATCTACGCCCGATCCAATCGCAACCATGATCGCTTTTCTATCCAGTTCATCCATCCGAGTTAGTGAAGTTTTTAGTTCTTGTTTACTGCGTTGTTAACCCTTCATTAGTTTCTTTAAACCCATTTATTTTATCAACATTACTCTTGACATACACATTCTTGGTTCTATAGTTAATGACTAAGTATGCACTTACAACTTGATCGACGTACATTTATGTAGAACATTATCATTTCCATGACAAAACTCGCTAATCCCATGTTGTAAGCTCAGTTCTTCGATCTTTTCCTGTGTTTCATGGTTGAAATGCAATATTTAATTAGTTTATCTGGGTCGAACAAATGTACCTGAATACTTGCTATTTCTTTAATTTGATACTAAACTTATATGGTATCTTTGTTTGTTTTTTTGTTTGCCTTTTGGAGTTTGATGTTGAAGTTTTGATACATGAAACATACTTCATATACATATGTGATATAAGGTAAAATATTCCTCAACATAAGTAGTAATTACCCCATTTGATTAAAATGTTTTAACTGAAATTCACGAAACTGAACGAGGAACTATAACCTGTAATGTCATGACAATCTTTTAGATGATTTTCGATTCAAATTCTTTACAGATCGTGCTAGGCCGGAAAGATATAGCGTACATATCATCAGGAGTGCAGGTACAATGTTGGACTCTTTGTTGGGTCGTCGTGTTTACGCTCCCACAATTCAAGCGGGGTTTCCTACAGATTGGTTCATTCCTTTGGTGCACCATGCTATAGTGACTCGTAAGCCAAGTCAATTGTCTATTTATGATCAAGTTCTTTCTACTTTGCTTCTTTCGTATATGCTAACAATCTTGGCCTTCTTCTTTTTGGTTAATTTTCCAAGATGAAAGACTGAATATCACTATAACAAGGGAAGGTGTCCATCTACGCGCTGGCTATCGTGCAGACTCCCATAACTATAACAGGGTACTAACGTTCTGTCTCTCTCTACATATATGTCAAAAGAAAAGGAAAAAAAATAGGACAAAAAGAGGATAAAAAGGTAGAAAATTGGTTGCTGACACGAGCTGTTCTGAATTTTGTTCAGGATGAAGATACTTCAATCATGATTGTCCGGGGACGTATAAGTTTAAGTCTCCAACTCGCCCTCCAAGACCTGGACTACTTCCTTCCGATCCTACGCCTTGCAGAACGTGTCATCGTCATCCTAGGATATCCTAATATGTTCCCAATGCTGCCGCCTTTGATGACCTTTGTAGTTGATCAATACAGCCGGTTTCATGTGTTCATGCCTTTCCATTCTATCGTCCGACCTTGGTATGGGTGGATGCTTAATTATTTGACTAGTTACAGAGACCTTTCTAGTTGAGGCTGGAAACTGCTAACTAGGAAGAATATTAATGAATCACTAGCATTTCGACGGATGAACATGAGTTTATAGATCGTCTGGAAAGTTGATTCAAAACAAAGTTTTGCTGCACACAACAGGAACCATATATGCAGATCAGCCAGGAAATTGGAAGTGAAAGTTGTAGTTCGAAATTGTTTTCTGTGTATCCGATAATCTAAAATAGCTGTATCATGATTTTTGTTGTCTGGCCACTGATCTCTGTACACAAAATTCTTAGTTTTGGACTGATAATCATCTATCCGTGAAGTTCTTTTGTTTTTTCTGGTAATCTGCTTGTGGTGTAAATGTGTTTGCTAATAATTATCTATTACATGCTTTATTTACTCCAAGTCCTTCCCAATTTCTGCTTTGCCATCTGATCATTACCTTAGCTGTAGTTTTATTAAAGTTATCTGTGATCAATTTTGCTGTCATTAAACTTTTCCCCAAAAGGAAAAGAATGTAATGTGATCATTAACGTATTCATGATGCACCCACTTCTTAAATTTATAATGATCATTATCTTGTTTTGGTATAAGTTCTGATGCTTATGAGCATCTACTATCCACCGACATTTATCTGATGAACATTCAGCAGTCGGACAAAGAAATAGATTATAGTATAGACCAAGGAGGCACAGAAACTATGGATAGACAATACACAAAAATTCTCTCTTCAAAGATAAAACCCAAAAACAGCAATAGCTTTTCATATTTTCTCCTTGTAGCTAGGGTACATGGTAAGTTTATCAGTAATGAATACACAAATATATAGAACTGAAGGGTATATTTTCAGTAATGATAAACTTATATTTCCTTCTTTACAACAGAAGATTGTCCAGAGGCACCAAGTACACCCTTCCCATACAATCGTTGAATTATATTTATATACTAGTGTCCTCTTTGCCATTCTTTCGGTGGGACACTCACATGAGGGTATGTCTCTTAACAAAGTACAACGATGTCTACAAACCATTGCTTCTATCACAAACTGATATTTTCATGACTGCTCAACTTGAGGCCGGTTGGACTATAGAATGTAAATGAAAGAAGAAATAGAGGGTAGCATATTTGTCGATAAAGAAACTCATTGACGGTAGCAGATGCTTCATAACCGGGTTTTCTGCCCTGATAGACACAAATTTCCCTACCCGAGAAACTTGAAGGAAATAATCCCCCACATAGAGAGGTAGCTGCAGCGCGAAGAATCCACCTTCTGGAAAATTCTCAATTACAAACTGCAAACTCTTCTCGAGGAAACACATCGCTGGTCCCGAGGACACCATTGTCATTGAGCTTGTTACATTGAGGCAAACTGTTCGACGAGAAAATGAGAGGGAAAATGGTTCATTAAGTTATGTATTATAATGAACCATTGATCTAGTAGCTTTTTGCGAAAGAAAATGATGAAAATAAGGGTAAATACCAGGTTGTTGAGATGCCAATGAACGTAAGAACATGTGACAGGTGATGTGGAGGCATAGCTACTTTGAAGCCATTGGCACAAGTGTTTTCCATTTTGTAGAAAGCGGTTACGTCGACATCACCAGTTCTCTTAAACTCCATCTCATGGCATTGGAACCCAACATCTGCAGATAGGTTGCAATCAGGTACTAGTAAAAGAACAATGCTCACAATCAAACAACCGCCAGAAAACTTGGTGTATTTTGGCCCTCCCAAAAGAAACTCTATCGTGCCGGTGCCACTGTGATGGACAAAAGGCAATGATACTATTTTTCTGGTGTTACTTGTTTAGTGTTAGCAATTACACAAAAACTTGTACACAAAAACTGGTCAATGTGAATTCTGCAAGTGTCGCACTCTTTCTTGCTGAGGGGTATGACAAGCATTCCTCGATCACTAATATCTTGTGAATGCAGGGACCTCACGAGACAGTTTGAACAAATCGAGGTGTGCTAGTCTCCTAAAGAAACCAATCAAGTGGCGGATCACCTAGCAAAGGAGGTGATGCTGCATCCAAGAGACTTTATGTCAACTACTGTTGATTTTGAGCAAAATCCTGAGTGTAATAGTTCGAATAGGCTTGATGCCATAGGTACTTGGTACCCCCGGTCTTGTAATGTTGCAACTCCTATGTACTATCTGATTTAATTTTTATGTCATTCTCATTTGCACCAAAAAAATTTAGAAATTGTACACAAAGGTCAACCAGACATACATGACAAATAAAACAAGTAAACAACCAGACATACAAGAATGTTCTCCCTCACTTTAGGTTGAATTAACTCGAATTCGACCCGATTTTTATTCGTCCCGAACTGACTCGCCGAGTTTCTTGATCCGAACCGGATTCGACTCATTAGCCAATTAGTCAGGCTAAGGTTGAAAATTTTCAACTCGTGATTCGACTCAACTCAACTCATTTGCTTGACTCGATTCAACTCGACTCACATGCCAACTCGACTCGACCCGACTCGTGTACCAATTCGACCCCACCCGACTCGCTAACTCAACCCAACCCGACTCGTTAACTCACTTCAATTCAGCTCGCGAGCCTACTCGTTTCAACCTTGCTATCACAATTCATAGTTAAAATTTGGTTATTATCATGAACATTGTTAATTTTTTTTTCAATAATGCTCTATTATTACTATTACAATATATGTAGCTCCTTTTGTTATTAATTCAATTTTTCTATTATATTCTAAAGTAAATAATAATAATAATAATAATAATAATAATAATAATAATAATAATAATGATGATATAATACTAATAATAATCATTATAATAACTTTCAATATCAAGATGTGTACTAACAAGACTTTAAAAAAGTTTATAACAAATCAATGATAAAATTTGTAGGTAGGTAAATTTAGTATGATAGACTTTGATAA
>ONZA01003656.1:26167-36681 GCA_900322205.1 Kewa caespitosa
TATACATTATATATTTATATAGTTGCCCATTTGGTAACGTCACAATACCAAGAGCATATTTTTTTTGGTTTAATTATGGGCAAATGNNTGATGTATGTTAAGAAGTGATTACCTAAATAAAGTGTATGACGATATGACTTACAAAACATTTAGGTTTAAATCACTTATGGAACCAAGTCGAATTACAAAGCTCTAATTCGCAAGTAGTGGCCGTTCGTAAGAACGGGCAATCGGACACATCCCTCTAATTTGTACCTTCACTCCCGAATCTAGACTTTGGTTAAAAGACTAAAGAAGTCAAAATACAGTTTTCTTATTTTCCCAAAATAAGGTGGCGACTCCAAACATCCTATTTGTTCCATTTTGCACATTGTAAAAAATGACAATTGTACCCAATACACGCATCCCAATGTCGTGGGGGATACGCGCACCTATCTCAACTTCCGACTCTTCCCCTCGCCCGGGAAGCGAGAGGGCCGTGGCCCCTATACCAACTCAAAGTCATTTCTCTTTAAAAAGTATTAACTTTCCAGGCGCATCATCTTTAGAAAGGTGTCATTTTTCACTGACAAGTATGTTAAGTGATAATCTCTTTTGTAGGAGCATTACTTTTTGGTAGGATCGTAACCATAGTTCTACCATTATATTCATTTAATACGAATATTTTGCGCACATGTGGGTATTTCACACTTTATGAAAACTATGCAAGAATTCAAACACTGATAGCACTATACAGAACACTCATTATTATCTAGTGGTAGTAGTAGTAATAATAAAAACAAACTTATAACACAGCCGAAGGTGAATGAGCCCAAAACAGCAACAAACGTAGCAATGCCAAGCATAGGAGTGTACACTTTCATTTCGTTCAATTCTACTTTCAAACATTTCATCATCATCAAATAGGTGCTCAAACTGTATACCTTATCACATACGGTTAACTCAACCAAAACCGTCAAAATCTCTGAGATTTGTACAATGCTCCACAACAATCTACTAAACAACTGGAAAAAAAAAACTACAAAATTTTACACATGCAATTCACTTCCCAAAACGTTTCCTCATCATCAAATAAGTTCTAATTTCCTCAAACACTACTAGATCAAAATATACTAAAATAAGCAACTCATTTGAACATCAAAACGAGAGAAATGGAAAATTCTAGGGTTTTAGAGACAGAAGTACGGACCTAGTGAGAGAGACATAGTTGAGAGTAGAATGAGGTTTGTTCCTCTCGCAAGCTGTGGCCAGATTTGCAACTACAAAACCCTAGAATCACAACAACACAGTTTGCAACAACCTCAAACGCTGAGAATAATGACATCAAATCGAGGAATTAAATGAGCTCGAGTTGTGTACCTGTCGAAATCAGAGATTTTCAGCTCGAGTTGCAAAGAAGACCTAGGGTTTAAGTAAAATTGGGCTGATTAAGCGAAGTAGAACCTGTCCAAAGTGGAGATTTTCTGTTCGAAATTGAGCAAAACTGAAGGAAACCAAGCTTGGACAAATTGCCAAGTCATTTCTCACACAAACTAACTACAGGATCCGTGAAATCAATTCAAAACATAATCAATTAGACAACCAAACTAGTGTTATGGACATATTTAATCCAATCAAACTAGACTCCATTTATTTAAAAATAAAATTCTCATTTACATTTTCGACACTTATTAAACTATGAAATTATGTGGTTGGATTTCCATTCACCTTCCACCTCCTTCATAGACAACAAAATAACTATTTCGAAAGAGACCACAAAAGGAAATTTTGTTATGAAACAATCAAAAATAGAAAACACCGCAAACTTTATTTCGGAAAGCACGAAAGGAAAGTGACATTCCAAATTCCAAAACATATATCCCCACTTACCACGTACAAGCTAGAAAATATGACTGACCATTTTTCCGTAAAAACAACTAAACTATACTGACAAAGAACACTCTTACATAGTTATGGTGGTAGCTTGCGCTTACATGTCTGAGAATTTGAGAACACGTCCTTTTTGATAAAGACACTTGAATACGTATTTATACGAGATTTGGCACCACTCACATTTAATACGTACATGTCCATTTATTTGCATGTGCACAGTATATGAGCTAGTGGTGCATTCTGGTTCACGCATCCAGGTACCAAATGCTCCTAATATCTTGATTAACTTGTCCATTGGGTAATATTATAATCCCATGGCATATTTATTAATTTATTGATTAACTTGTCCATAGGGTAATATTACAATCCAATGGACATATTTATTGATTCAATTGGTTTAATTATGGACAAATGAATGATGCATGTTTAAAAAGTGATTACCTAAATAAAGTGAATGATGAAACAACTTAGAAAACATCTAGGATCAAATCACTTATGGAACCAAATCGAATCACAAAGTTCTAATTCACAAGTAGTGGCCGTTCGTAAGAATGGGCAAATTGGATGCATTCCATTCGATTTGTACCGTTGCCCCCGAATCTAGACTTTGGTTAAAAGATCAAAGGAGCCAAAAATGGTTTCCTTATATTCCTAAAATAAGGTGGTGACTCCAAGCACCCCAATTGTGTCATTTCGCACCTTACAAAAACTACTATTTTACCCCCATACACGCACCTTATTCCGTGGGGGGTACGCGCGCCTTATTTCAACTTCTGCCTCGCGCGCATCTGCCGAGCGGCAGGGCCGTGGTCCCTACAGTGGCGAATCCGCTGTTGGCTTGATTTAAAATGGTGAAACTCAGAAATGAGTTAGTAAAAAAAAGGACGTAAATCGATTTGGTTCAAAAGGTATCATTTGTTTCATGTAGCATCATGCGTATGCGCAATCTAGGTAACCCATAATTAAACCCAAAGAGGACGAGTTCGGTAACATGGGGGATTCGGTTCTCCATGCATATCGTAAACGATTCTCCACTCACGTCCATTCCATGGAAGCGAAAACGGTAACTTACAGCGCTTATGCACTCCATAACATTGTAAACACCCAGTATGTCGTGGGAGTCTTATTTTCCATAACCCGTTATTCTTAACCTTACAGAATTAGAGCCATTGTATAGGTGTAAATTTAGAAGATCATATTACATTTGCATGCTTGACCCTTGCATTTTATTTTGCATTGCATTTGGATGAACTGTAAACCGGGGGGCTTTACGGTTCATTTTTCCCGTAGAAGTTTAGGTGTTACCTTTTCTTTTGGGACCTTTCTTTTTTTTACACCTTTCTAACTTAGCTCCCCGATTAACTCTAGGGAAAGAACTATTCGTTGGACTCACGGCGAAAACAATCGACTTCATAGGACATCGTCTCCACCACCTTCGTTCTCAACTTCGGCACGTTCTTCTCCCAAACTCAAGTCAACACGTCCACCGTTTGTACGTCAACTCAACTTTGAAATGGCCAACCCACTTATCCTCCAAGACCTTGCTACTCTTATCCAGAACCTGTTTGAAAAGGTTGACCAACTTGAGACCAAGAATGCTGAGGAAGTCTACTTAATCAAGGGTGAATTAAAGAAATTTGAGACTGTCACAAGCACAACAAGCTGTTTAACCAATAATATGACATCGAGGGGATGACCTCAACCTCACAAGCACCTTACCCGATAAGACGGTCCTTTCGGACCTGCCCAAATTCAAAAGCACTGACAACCCTAGGACCCATCTTAGGGCTTTTACCACTATCCTAACTCTCAAGGGTATTGACAAGGAATTGTTTCCTCACATCTTCTCCATGTCCTTAGATGGATCTGCCTCTAGCTGGCATTATGAACTCGATACTGAACGAGTCAAAACATAGAAGACATTAGCCGAGAGTTCCTAGCTCAGTATTCATATAATACCGAGCTTTCCGTTACTATGCGGGAACTAGAAGCCACAAAACACCTCATAGGTGAGGCTTTCATGACCTTCGTCACTAGGTGGCGAGAGAGGGCTGTCCATATGGTAAATAGGCCATTGGAAAGAGACCCAGTGCGTACCGTGATACGCAACTTGAGGCCCGAGTTTAAGAAGCATCTCATTTTCCTACCCATAGGCAACTTCCTCCAACTTACGGATGTAGGACTCGTTATAGAGGATGAGCTTCCCAATTCGGAAGCAAAATGGACTAAGGGAAATAACAACAATAACAACACCAATCGAACCAGCACCGCAAAGGTGAATGAGGTGAATGTCCTCCACGAGGGCGCACCTCAATGTCGAGAGCGACAAGCCTTTGCCCCATTGGGTATGACTCTCACTCAAGCTCTTGAATGCCTTATCAAGAAGAATTATTTACTGCCAACTGGGCCCAATCCTGATTTTCTAGAGCTATGATACATCAAAATATTGCAAGTATCACCGTGGAAAGGGCCATGAGACCGATAAGTGTTGGACTTTAAGACACGCGGTCCAAGGCGTTATTGATAACGGCACCTTATCGTTACCTAAGGCAGCACGTGACCCGAATAATAACGAAAATCCCCTCACACCTCACGAGGAGTCTATTTTTTCTGTAATCAATCATGACCAAGTCTTTGATCCCACTTTACTTATCGAACTCGTGTCACCGCATGGCCACTTACCCATTAACGCTATATGGGATAGCGATGAAGATGATGCATCCCTAAAGTGTGAAGAGGTTTATGACGAAGCATGGCTTTCCGACCACGAGGTTTGGAAAGATGAAGTCGACATTTCAACTAGGTCGAACAAAATTTTCGGTAGGAAATATGGTCTATCCCAGACCAACAATTACTCGGCCAACAAAGGCAAAGAGGTAGTGGCACAAGAACCACTCGTTAAACCTTTGCTAAAACAACTCAAAAGAATGAAAGATGACGTTACCGTCTGGCAGCTTTTAGCATCATATCTGGAACATAGGCAAGCACTCCTTGCCGAACTCCACAAAATAAATATTTCACCCGAAACATCACCCTCCCAGCTTGTGAGCTTCTTGACGGAGGAAAGATCGCCCACCATGATCACGTTTTTGGACGAAGACCTCCCTAAAGTAGGTCAAAACCACAAAAAGGCACTATACCTTATGGTGACGTGTAACCAACATCACGTCCCAATGTCCGCGGTCAATGTTTGCCCACTTCAAACCGCAAAACGGCTAGGCATCCAATATGATCTTGCACAAACATCATAGAGCTTATGAGCCTAGGATAATTCTAGGAGAAGCGTGCTCGGCACCATCAGCAATCACGTCACTGCTAGTGTCAAAGAAAAGCGAGTCACCTTTTCCGTGATCGACATACCCTCCACCTTCAACCTTCTTTTAGGACGACATTGGTTACATAGTATCAATGTTGTCCCATACACCCTTCACCAAAAAGTAAAAATGGTTGTAGAAAGGAAGGTCGTAGTGATGGAGGCCAACCAAATGAAGGTTACCTCATCCAAAACTCCCGTCTTAAAGATGCCACGGTGAAGAAGACGAGGACATTTGGGGCTTCAAGCCCGAAATGAACACTATTGATGACGAACAAGTTCCATTTGACTTTGATCCTCATTCCAACCTCCATGTCAATGCCGTCCTTAGAAAACAGGGCTAGATGCCCGTGATGGGTTGAGGAAAGCACGCCCATGGCCAGAATCCTTTTTGATGGGCACAATCCACGAATCTCATGTTCGGCCTAGGCTACGCTCCCTCGATTCATGGAATTAAAGAATCGATGTCGAGGGAGGCAACACAAAAGAGGGCCATATGAGAAGGCATTCCCTTCGATAGCCCTAAACGCATTTATCCTTACAAGTTGAACGAACAATTTGTTCGCCGAATGTGCTTCTTCATGGAGGAAACGACCTTCACGATCGCCTTGGTCTCCTTCGGGTTCATCTGCAAGGTCAAATGAGAGGCAACTGTTAGTAAAATGCAACCACTAAAATTATAAAAGCAAAAGAGCAAAGTTGGCATGCATACCCCGCGGTTCCCAGGCAGAGGAAGGTACTCACACTCGTCAAGTATGACACGAGTTCCCAACTCGTCCTCATGACTGGATAGACAGAATCGGCACAGGAATGTGCAATCCATCTTGAAATGACAAAGAAAATCCATCAGAGTGCATTGAATAAACATTAAAAGCAAGGAGGCATAGCAAAAGGCTTACCTCAGTGAAAAGAAGAGTAGCCGGCATCAGATGCTCACTGTAGAACGCCTGGTAACCAAGGGCCAGGTGATCATCTCCCAGCTGTTGACGGAAGTACGAGAACTCATCACCTCTCTTTCCCACCTTGAACTCCCTCTTGAAAAGGCAGTCAAGGTAGAAGATAGAGTCCATTGGATACTGAGGGACCTAAAACCTCCCAATGGTCTGCCGAGTCACTCGCTCGCCATGAAACCACACTTGACCAATGGGGCCCTCGAACAGGATCGTCTTCAGATCGTACTCCCAAATCGCATGGCGTACCCCATCCGGGACGCTGGTAAAATCTGACCAAGGGGTGTACAAGACCTGAAAAGCAGCAAAAGAAAAATGATAGGTCAAATATAATGTGCATAATACACAAATCAAAAGGCAAAATACATGCAATCCATGGATACCTCAAGAGCGGCGAACTCGTTCAGCATCTGCTGCTGCTTAGGAAGAGGAAGCTCTCTCGGGACCGTATGATAGGTCGATAACCAACGAGCTAAGATCGGAAAATCTCGAGGATCGTTGCATCGGGGCCCAAAGATCAAAAAGTACTCATAGAACCATATCTTCCTTTAAGAACAGAGTTTGTAACTCGACATAAACAGCAAATACAAAGGCTACAAGAGGCATTACCTCGATCATTTTCCAAAAGCCACCCAGAGGAATGTCCTTGTTCTTCATTTGATGGCATCAGTGTGTCAAATACTTCATTAGTGTCGCATAGCCTGGTGTCCCCCAATTCTAGCTACATATCCTCCCAAAATCCTCGAGGGCTGGGAGGTAAGAAAAGTAGAGACGGCTACCCTTGTATTCAAACAAGGTGCAAGCCAAGGGTAGGGGACGAAGACACGTACTGTCTCATCCAGAGTCATATCGTCGATATGGTCCGTAAGGACATATAGACAGGTCGCGTAAGGGATGGACCCATCGTTAGGGGTCGTGAGCCATACGAAGTCCACCCCAAACATGTCCGTCAATCTCTCCCGCTCATGCTAGAAAGAACCGTCTAGAGTCAGAGGATCGCCTACGAGGCCTACACCACTAATCAACCCAAAATCTGATGGTGTGATTGTCATCTCACCCATTGCGAGGTGGAAGGTGCCGGTCGTATCCCAAAAGTGCTCGACGAGAGCCCGTACGACCGTGCAGTTCACATACTCACAACCACAAACTGAACTAAACAAAGGGCCAAAATTGGTCTTCTCAAAGCGGACGGTAAAGTCGTGGCCAAGATCCCTAACGAGAGCACGGTACGTGGCGATAACCTCGCCTATACCACCGTCACCTATCAAGTGCGCCCTCTCCTCCTATGAAAAGTTTTCGTACACAATATAATCAACAAAAATAGCTCGAGAAAAACCATGGGCGATACGCAAGTACACCTATGCATGTACACAACGAGCATTTTGCCGCTTTACCGAACTAAACAAAACATACATGACGAGAAGCATGTTCTAAAGTAATAAAACACAAGCCCATGGGTTCATTTCGAATGTTTGTGGCAAGATGAACATAATACAAAGCATAACAAGTGCATTTTCTAGCAAGAAATCGACGAAAACTCTAAGGGACATTTTGTCTAACACTTGGCGTGCTTGACTCAAAAACACATGACTTCACAAAATTCACATAAAGCAACACCCATTCATCATCCACCTGCATCCATAGATCACATACATATCCTAGATTGCATCCCAAATTCATCACATACACACGTACACATCAAAAATCTATTGAGACATGAATTTAGAGAAAATGCAAAGTGTAAAGCTTTGGAACTTACTGCTTTCTTCCTCGTTCGGTAAGACAAGTGATCATCGGGATGAAGAAAGAGCACCGAAGGATTCTGCTCTTTCTCGAGTCGCCATTCGCGCTGGATAAACCAATCCCCGGCTTGGAGCTCATATCCGACTTTCTTCCGTTTGTACTTCTGGGGAACCCACAGGCCTACCACAAAATACTTGATGAATTGGCCCCACCTGGGCCTCCTCCTCATCATCCCCACCATCAACGGGGCCAATGACCGTCATTGTGATGAAGAACACAAACAAATCGAGCCACCTCTTCAAACCCATCTCCAAACAATTATCACTACAATTTGAGCTAATTACTTGAGAATGAAGAGAGATGAGTGATGAATTCACGCTAGGAATCGAAGAAGACAAGGTTTAGATGAGTGGGGAAGAAATTGGAGTGAAAAAAATGTAGTGTCGATAGAGAAATCGAAGAACAACTGAAAGGCTCGAGTCGCAAAATAAATTGGGAGAATTCTGCCTCCCAGTTTAATCGCTACCCAACGATTATTAGGAAAATCGCTAGGCACCCAGCGATATTTCCCATATTCACTGGGCCTCCAGCGAATTAAGGCATATTCGTTCGGCCCCTATGTAGCGCCGTTCCGAATTCCCTTTTGGCGCCCACTTATTTGTTATATACTGTTTAAAATGCTCGACCGTTGTGATTAAACGCGAGTATTCGAGCGCGTGACTGTTGAAATCCATACAGTTCGAATAAAATCTAACCTAGACGGTCGGATCCAAAACCTAAATTTTTACTTTTTGGCTCAATCAGTCAATGAGCGATGAAAAAACTTATTCTGACCCAGACGGTGAATTAAATATTTGAAATAATCATTCTGACTTGGGTAGTCAATAAATACCCAAAATTCACTTTTTTCTGACTCGGGTAGTCAATAAATGCCCAAATTTTATATTTGTTGACTCGAGTAGTCAATAATACCCATATATCCACTTCAAATATCATTTATGGACCCAGGACGTCGACAAACTCTTTTAAATCCATTTCACAACTATTCTCGACCCCAGGATGTCGATAAACACAGATAAACAAATTTATGACCCCAGGACGTTGATAAACTCCTTCCAATCAAGTTTCGACCCAAGGATGTCGATAAACCCCTTCAAATTTATTTTTCGACCCCAGGATTTTGATAAAATCCTGTTAATACATTTTTGACCCCAGGACGTCCATAAACTCCTTCCAATTAGGTTCCTACCCCAGGATGTCGATAAAGTCCTATAAATATATTTTTTACCCCAGGACGTCGATAACCTCCGTCCAATCAATTTTCGACCCTTGGACATCGATGAACTCTTCCGATCAATTTCCTACCGTAGGACGTTGATAAACTCCTTCAAAATTATTTCAAATACATTTTCCGACCACAAGATGTCGATAAACTCCTCTAAACACATTCTCGATCCCAAGATGTCGATAAACTCTTCCTCTATTTTATCATGACCCAGGACGTCATTAAAAGCCAGTATGATCCTTTACGAAGGATAAATGGCCTATACCCTTAATCATAAATTTTCAGCTACCCACTTGGTAAGGTAAGTGCACTCTACACTTGCAAAAAGACATGCTTTGACCTTCGCCGCGCGGCGCCTCGGCCAAAGTGGGAGCTTTTGTTGACACCAAAATAGTGTCCCCTAAATGACGATAAATAAACGGTACCGCTCCTGAAATTTTCTAATACGCGAAATAGTAAAAACCGGAAATATCCAAAGTCAACTAAAGTCAAAGGGCAAAGTGGTTATTTCACCTCACCCTTGAAACTTCTAGATATTTCCGCTAGGATTCCGATCAAGGGAAGCCAAAATCGTAACGACTGAGTTAAATCAAGAGCCAACAATTAGGGTAAAAATCGTTGCCCACCCAACAATTTTCCCAATAATCGATTGGAGCCCAGCAATAATTAAAATATTCGCTGGACCATCCAGCGATTTGCTCTTGTATCTCTGTCCATTGATTTTCCCCTAACCGTTACAACTAAGATATGGTTCAGCTCCCAGCAAATAGCACCAAGTTCGCTGGGCACTGATCAAATGTAGCCAAAATTGCCATGTGCCCCAGCGAATTAGTCCATATTCGTTGGGCCAAGGTGCATTAAATTTTCCACTACTATATAATTCCATGCATTAACCATACGTAATACACAACATTCATAAGCCAAACTTCTGCAAATTACACCCAGCAACGAGAAGCCCTTTCCTCTCAAACTTAGGAGTCATTTATGAGCATTTTTCTCATAATTTCTGGCCAAAATCACAAAATAAAAATAAAAATCCTTAAAACACAAAAACTGTCATACAAGATTTCTTGTATAACGAATTCTGGTGCCAATCCCAACCAAATGAAGATTTCCGAGGGTCCTCCCCTCCTAAGGCACACCTTAAGAGGGGAGTTGTTTTTTTTCCATATTTTTATTCTCTTTATTTTTATTTATTTCTAAATATGTCACAAAATTGGAGAAAATGATAATTCAATATAATTTTCTTTAATTTTAGACAAATATCTTATTTTTATTTTCCAACTAGCCAGTACATATTTTTCTTAATTATCTAGTCATAAATTTGGGGTACTAAAAGTTTGATGTTATT
>ONZA01003657.1:6604-19339 GCA_900322205.1 Kewa caespitosa
TTAAAACCCAACAGCTTGGGGGCAAAGACCCCCAATGCCAGTTGGGCCTAAGTTGTGTATGTGTGAAGGTTTAAAGTAGTGCCCTCAGGCCATTAAGCATTATGGTATGCTTGTGTCCCTCAATTCATCAAGCCCCCAAAAGAAAAAGTAAAAAAAGGAAATGAAAAGCAAATAAATTCACGTGTCTCTCATCTCCCGTCTCTCTTGCCTTCCTGGCATTTATTTAAACAAAATGAAAAAGGAGTTGTTCAACTTAGAGTCTTTATTGAATAATGAAGGGACACCCATTATATTGGAAAATTTTAAAGTACGTGGAACTTGCTATTTACATTGTTGTGAACTTGTATGTTAATTTAAATTAGGTTGAGCATGTTACATATTGTACTTGTTAGTTCTTGATTCAAGTCCTACACAAATAGACATTTGATGATGTTAAATAGTGATATTCAATCAGGACAGTTTCATATAAGTATTTGGGTTGAAACATTTGATATATGCACCAAAGGCATATATATTGGATCACTTCTAAATGTTTGAAATGTTCATGGGTGGGCTTGGTGAAAAATCAAATGAGAATTCTTCCAAAAATACATTGTGTATGAGATTTTTTTTTTTAAATTTATTGGAGACTTGTTTTTACCTTAATTATCATTCATGTTGAATTTTTTTAAATCATTTATACCTTATTCTCGATAAATAAAAAAGATAAAAAAAAAACTTGTAAGTCTCGGTAATTATATGGTGCCCCCATGAAATTTATCCTGATCCCCCACTGACTGCTACATGGTATCGTTGTCCCACCAACCTCAACTCATCATGAACATGCATAAACACGTCACTTATTCATTGGGTTTCACCTAATTCCAAGCATTACAAGGTTAATCAAAATTATCCAATCAAAGAAGACAATAAACATCTCCATGATGACCATCAAGCACAACACAGTGGAACGTCCACTATATTCTACTTTCCATCACTATAAAAACCAACTACTCTTCAAAAATTAATCATCACAGCAACACAAAACATCGAACATTTAATTTATTCATCTAACAATTAAACGAGAGGAAAATGAAGAAGGTGGTTTTCATTGCGGGAATGCTTGCATTTACTCTTATCAGCAGCCTTGTAGAGGTGAACGGGACAGGAGAGTGCGGGAAGAACACGACCCCGGACCAGGAAGCCATGAAGCTGGCTCCATGTGCGAGTGCAGTTCAGGATGAAAACGCCCCAGTCCCGCAGGATTGTTGTGCTCTTGCCAAGAAACTCTCACAGAATGCACCGTGCCTTTGCGCAGTTCTCATGTCGAACATGGCTAAGATGTCGGGTGTTAAGCCGCAGATCGCTCTCACCATCCCCAAGCGCTGTAACTTTGCGGACCGCCCTGCTGGGTACAAGTGCGGGCGTAAGTTTTTATTCTGAAAATTTCTGATAACAGTGGTATTCTATCTCTCAAGGAGACTGTCATCTATATAAGTTGGCTAACTATGTCAATTTTATTTGAATTAATCACAAACTGAAAATAATATTGTTAATTGATTTACTTTTACTAATCAGAGTAAAAATTTAGCTAATTATCCTTGGAACGTCATTGTTAAGACTATGTTCATATCTTATACTACTAGGATAGTTGGCAGTTTCGCCTACTCACAATAGTATGTCCAGTTTTTTAGGTTAGCCATCAGTTCTAACTTGTCAGACGTACGATTCTGATGTTACATTGTCTTCATGAAGATTACTTTGAAAAATATGGGTGCTTTACATTTTATCAATTTAAATTTGTTGCAAGGGAATTGGGAGGGGTAAACCCCTTACCTCTATATCACTTATCATTGATAAATAGTAGCTGGAGTCCTGGTCACTACTCACTAGTACCACAAACTGAGATTTCCACCACTGTGCCGCCAAATTGCACCCCGACCTCTAATCTGATTAGTTGATGTGAGAGTAACACTTGCGTCGAAAAGATGCGACCTACACATTGTATGCAGTATGCTGATTACTTTTATCTTTGTTGGTGTCTGAAAATTTCCAGCTTACACGGTGCCGTGAAGAGATCCGTGGATCGACCGAGACCTGTTCTACAGCTTATTTCAATACTATTTTCTGTGTAGTAATAAATCACTTGTAAACCATCGTTATGAGCGTTGTGTTTGTCTCTTGTAACTTTATTGTGAGTGGGACTTAGTACAAGTACAAAGTGAGGCCGGTACTCGCATTTTATAAGCCCCGCAAACTGAAATTTAAGGCCTCCAATAAATAGCTATTATGTTGTGAGAATAAAGACAATGTCATGTGAATGGTTCAACAGAAAACAAAACTATTCACCCAATACATGAAGTTCCTTACAAGGCAATACATTAGTAAGCCAAATAACAGATGCGTGTATAGATCAACATATATCAGATCACACGTAATTGGTTGTAGACATGTAAACCCGAATTGTAACCTACACCAATCAATCTATAAGTACCTTGGGGTGGAATTAGTTTGAAGCAACAAAATCAACAGTCATTCTATCCGTTCCCTCTAATTTCTTTTTATCTTATCACATGTTATCAGCACGAGTAACCCTCCAAAAGACTTAACGAAAGGAAAACCCTTGAAAATTTTCCTACCTTTAAGCTTATGGGTAGTTGTTGTCAACACAAGTACACAACAAAGGCAACTGTAGAGGCAAACCAAAACCTCTCATGACATGACTTCACGAAGTAGTGGAATCAACATTGTCGTGAGCTACATTTTCATCTCGTACATCTATCTCAACATCGAACATAACCATTTACATGTCTATGTCGAGCCATCCCCATTAAGTCAGCCCATATAGAGTTAATGCCTTCGAACAAGAGACTCATGAACCAACTCCATCTATAATGAGAGTCAGATTGGACCGTCGAACTGAAAAGAAAAGAGAAAGAGATGATAAACTGTACAATCCGGATCTAACCAAACTCTCAACTTCATTGGGTCAGTCACTCCACCACACTAACAAGCCACCATGGCTGGCAGCTCACACTAGCCAACCTTGGTTGAAGGAAAAGAACAACTAATCACAATGGTAAGTGTTTCGGGGGTTTTTGTAGTGATCCCTCGAGACATCAAAGGGAGGTTTTGCAAGAGGTGAGTAGTTTTGCTAGACGTGAGGCCGAGTTGACTCCTTGATACCTGTAAAGTGAGAACACATGAACTGCCCCAGCGTGATCCGGGAAACGGTCCTCCGATGCTTAAGTCACTACAAGTAAGAGATGACATGTAGGAGTGAGAATGAAAGGGATACTATTTACTCCGAGGTGAGCAAATCAGTCTTGCACAAAATGTTATGTGTGTTACCTTTCCAAGAACGCCAAGGGTCATATTATTATAGACTCCTTGGGGAATGTGTAGCTGACCAGAACCTTCCACATTTTCCCTAATTGGGCAAATGGGCCTCCAAATATAGTGGGCTACAATCATTCGCTGCTAACTGGGCTGCCAGCTGTCTTGTTTACTAAGAAAGACCATTAACGGTTTGGGCGTCACCCATGAAGCATGTATCGCGAGGTGAGGGGTCCGCATAGTGACGTGATTCACCACGAATGACAAAGTTGCGAGGTGACATTCTTCGAGGTGGTCACCTCGCTAGATATTTTAGGCATAACATTTGCCGCCAAGGTGGGTCATGACGCCGGGTGGTCATGGGCGACCTAGAGTCTAGTCCCAATGCATGGGAGGATGACGTGGCGCCATAATCATTGTGACACATGTCGCAATAACTGCTGAGGAGGTGAACAGTTACCCTTTGTTCTATAAATATGGTTCCTGTTCACGTCATTTTCACTCACTTGTGAAAATTTTCTAGAGAGAGAAGCTCTGTAATCTTCGACGTCACTTCGCAAGTCCGTTAGTTCGCTTTCCTTCTGTTTGCGTCTTCTACTATATCAGTAGGTATTCTTTCTTCTTTTATTCTTTCCTTCATGTATAATTTTTCCACGTAGTTTCATTTTTTCGGGCTCTTCTTCAAAACGAAGTGGCCTTTTGATAGCATCCCTGAGTTAACCCTGGTGCAAATGCTCTTTTAGCGTCATTGCATAAGGGCTCCATCTCTCGGGGTCAGGCTGTGTGGATCATCATAAATCTAGGGACGACTTAGATTTTCGAAAATAAGGCAAAATTAAGCCCTATAAATTTTACACCACTGCAAGCTATAGACCCCTAGGGTCGAATAACACACGACGTGACATCCAAGTCAAATAAGGCATGCCTCTCTACTCCCAGTGGGGTTACTTCATCACCGCGTGAGGCTGAGGATGTTATTTTTAAAGACTCAGATCATTGCAAGATGGTTCCTCCAACTTGCAATGGCAACGAGGCCACTCCGTCGTTCTCGGCAACTTCAGCTCCAGCGCGGCGGAAGATGAGGAGCAAGACAGTCGCTCGCTTTAACCAAACCCGACGATGATTGAGTATGAAGAGCCCTTGCTGCATGCCAAGAGCGGTCATATTAGGTTTGAAGCACCCCATAGCACCCCAGATCCCATTCCCACATCGTCCTCTCCTGGGAAGTGCTTGTTCTGCCTTTTTACTTGTTTTTCAAATTTGGTCCTCAGCAATGACATCCCCCATCAGTGAGGTCAGATTTTTCGAGCTAGAGTTTGCAACAACATCTAGCTTAGTTCACTCCGTACACACCATCGAGGAGGAGATTCAATCGAGAGTAGGCTAGGACGAGGCCGTTCAGTCTGCTGCTGGGGTCGGTACAGATGTGGCCCAGGAGAACATGTACAATGAGTTGTTTGGTGACAATGAGGATGTCGTGACGTTGACTGTGAAGGTTGATCCTACTGAGGACGTTCCTGGCTCTTCCAGGGTTGGAATAGCTGTAGCATCCACCTGAAGTCGTGGAGGTGAGGATACTAAGGAGGAATTTGACGATCAGGTGGAAGAGGAGGAAGGTGAAGGGGAGAAGTTCGAGGCAAGCGGACTTTGATCTCGAATGCTTTTCAGGAAACAAGGGCGTCGAGAATTCTTGGAGTATTTTGGGCAACCCGGGGAGATAGTCCCCGTTGGGGAGGACTACTCTATTACGAGCGCGCTAATTAGATGCATAGCCGTCTACCTGAAGATGGCTGAATACGAGTTTAGAGTGCTGCTCCCTGACTTCACGGCCTCACTCCTAAACGAGCTAAGACATGCCCCGGCCCCAACACCTAGGCCATGATCATACATTCCTTGTGCGTGTGCAAGGTGTATAGGGTGATCCTACCGTGGCATTGTGGTTCGAGGTGTTGGAGAGTGAATAAGGGCCCGGACACGAACAACTTCTTCTATATCTTAGAGAGGCCTGGCTACGTGGTGTGCTTACTCAAGATAAGCTCCATTGCCAATAGAAATGATTTGTTCTGTTACTTGTAGAAGCTCGACAAGGGCTAGGACCTACCGGAGTGGAACTCCAGCGACACGGAAAGGCGTCTGTATAAGAGGAGGACTCGCCTTCCTTTGTCAAAGGCTTATCAGGACGCACTGGTCTTCTTCAGGTATTCTGGGAAATATCCGTCCTGGAAGTTGAAGAAGTCTGTGAAGTTCCCTCATTTTCGGCGTCCTTCAACGAAGTGGTTCAAGAATCAGCTCTTCATGATAGCGATGGGGTTGATCCGTGTTAGGGACCCCGATAGTTTACTTGTAAACTTTTCCTTTTTTGATGTTGGCCTAGCGTCTTTATGTGCGAGTTGACCTTTTTCCTTTTTCAGAACAAGCCAAGGAGGAGCTTAGGTCAAAAGGCGATAAGGGAAAAGACCGGATCGGGGAATCCAACGCGAGCTGGTTCAAAAAAGAATCCACCGTGACCTCGTCTATAGGGTGCCCTTTGCGCAGATGGAGGACCTGGTAAGTCCTTCTATTTCTGACGTCATTTATGATGGTCTTAACACGTCTATTTGCTGATACTCTTTTTCAGGACGCTCCCATTACTCCCTTGAGGTGGCATAAGAACATGCCCAAGAAGAAGTCCAAGAAGGTTTTGTCCTTGACACTTGTGGCCACCCGGCTACCCCGAGGGCTAGTGGCCCGATGCCAACTCCAACACAAGAGAAGGCCAGAGCCGATTCCCAAGACCTCCCAGCGGCGACTGATGTCCTCGTATTGGAGTGAGATGCCTTGGCACGCGAAGATGACCTCATCGACGTGGACTGTTGGGGCAACCCACTGAAGAGGCAGACTGAGGATGACCTCGCTCTTGATCCGAAGAGGAGGGACGATAAGAAGCCCATGACTGTCGTCCCAGTGACGTCGGCTTCACTTTCCATTTGAGGATCGGTGACTTCGTCCTGGCCCAGCTTCTTCAAACAGCCGCAGGGACACAGGTCCTAGGTAGTGTGCTCACTGATGGGCAAGATAGTGGGCACGGAGGACCATGACACCTTGAAGTCGGACTCTGACTTCACTCGCCGTGAGCTGGTCTAGACCGCTCACCAGTTCTTCTTTTGACTTCTTTATGATTAAAATTGTCCTTTTCTCTCCTCTAACTTATGTCACTTCATTTAGAACTACATTCTGGCCTGTCACTTCGACATGATACTCTGCCTGTGCTATGTCATGATCAGGAAATTGTAGGAGTAGCTGAGCGAGGCGTACGGGGACATGGCTATGGTCACTTAGGAGGCAGAGAAGCGATCGCAGAAGGCGGTGGTGAAGGCCGTGGCTGCTAAGGACGCTGAGCAGAAAGCTTGTCCCAGGAAAAGATTACTCTCAAAGAGAGTGAGATCACAGATTTCCAGGAGAAGGTGGCGGAGCTAACACGGGCTCTGGAGGCTCGAACTGAGCAAATCCAGAAGAAGGCCACCGAGGTGGACGCTTAGTGGAAGCATACCATGGCCGCCAGTCTGCGTGTTGTTCTAGCTCGTGCGAACCACTCCCTTCAAGAAAAGATGAAGGTGAATTACACCAATCTATTGGCGTATGATGTTTGGAAGGAGTTTCGCGAGGCTCTATCTGTGACGCTGAGGATGAGGGCATTGACGAGGAGCCAGGGGTCGAGCTAGTTTAGGAGCAAGGGAAGGAGCAGGAGGGCTGATTGCTGAGCCTGCACGCTAGTTTATGGGTCGCGACTGTTGGGGTCGCGTGCCATGTCAGTTTTGGTTGGACCCAAACAATTTGCCTTTTTAGTGTTGTTTTTGTATTTAGCTTTGTCGGACTTCGATGTCACTTCATTGTTTTTGACTTCGTACATTTTAATAATAGTTTGCTTGCTTTGCAATTAGTTCTATGGTCATCTCGTGTGTATGTTACTTGGCCCCATTGCGAACAAGCTACATATTAAAACAAGTAGTTTGGTGCCATGTGCCCCCACTTGTTTTAATATTCTCCATGATGAAAACTTTTCTTACGAGGTGAGAGGGTAAAATATTTTCTTGTGAAGCCATGTGCCTCCTTTTATTTGACTTTTACCCACGATGGTAAAAATTTCAGGTCATAAATAAGTAAGTTTGTTAGATGCCCCCACTTATTTATGATATCCCCCATGATGGGAATTGTGTACATCGCGAAGTGAGTAAATAATTTCTTGTGAAGCTATGTGCCTCCACTTATTTAATCACGCCGCAATATATGGTTTGGGTGGGTTAAAATATTAACCTAAAAAATATTGTGATGTGAGTAATAGAACTTTTATTCATGGCTGTTGGGGGGTGCCGACCCCATTTCTAATTCCATGATGAATTACAAACAAAACTGAGCTGTTTGGGGGGTGCTCACCCCATTCATAAGTTCTATTACATGGCTGTTTTGGGGTACCGACCCCGTTTCACTCCATGATGAGCGAATAACAAAAATAAAGGGCTTCTTTGGGGTGCCCACCCCTTGTGCGACCTCATGATAAATGCGCGTTTTCTAGAGGAAGTCTAAATATAGAACTTTCTCAAGTTGTTGATGTTCCAACGTCGCTTTAGGTTCCTTCCAGTCATGACTTCAAGGCGTCATGTGCCAGATCGCACTACCTCAGTTATCTTGTATGGCCCTTCCCAGTTCGCAGGAGTTTTTGTCCTCGTTCTATTTTCCTATGCACTCAGTCTTTCGGCTAACGAGGTCATCGATTTTGAAGTTTTCATCTTGCCCCTATGGTTATAGGCCCTTACCATGCACTGTCTGTAGACCTCCATGTGGAGCAGTGCGTCACCTCACACCTCAAGGAGTAAGGCAAGGTTATGCCTTAGCTTCATTTTATTCTCGATCTCTCTGAATCTTTTCACGCGAGGGCTTTCCATGACGATCTCGATAGGTAGTACTGCCTTGCTACCATATACAAGCATAAATGGGCTTTCACCAGTTGTAGCTTTGGTAGTGGTCCTCATGGCCTGTAGTGCTTCAAACTATTTGTCAGCCCATAGTCCTTTGGCCTTGTCCAGCTTCTTTATGAGCCCGTTGACGGCGATCTTGTTGCTAGACTCCACCTGACCATTACAATGAGGTCGCGCAACAGCGGTGAAACGACACTCCACGCCGAGCTGGGAGAGCCAATCGGTGAGCTTTGGGGTATCGAACTGACATCCGTTGTCAAAGATTATGCTCCTCGGTGCACCGTAGTGGGGCAAGATGGTTTCCTTGATAAATTTTATCACGTCAGCGACGGTTATAGTCCTCACAGTTTTGACCTCAATCCACTTCGTGAAGTAGTCTACTGCAACAACACAGAATTTGAGCTGACCTGCGGCAATCGGAAACGGGCCTAAGATGTGCATACTCCATAGGCTAAAGGGCAGTGGCTCCAGAATGGGTGAGAGCTCGATGACTGGATGTCTTAGGACCGGGGAGTGATTAAGGCACTTTTCACAGGTGAGTACCAGCTCGGTAGTGTCTCATTGTAATGTGGGCCATAAAAAACCAAGTCTGAGTGACTTGGTAGCCAACGTACGACCTCTGTGCTGAGTCCCACATACCCCGTTGTGAAGATCTTTGAGAATTTCTTTTCCTTGAGTTTGCGAGACGCATTTTAACAGCGGACTGGAGTAACTCTTCTTGTATAAGACCCCATATCGATACACAAACCACCTGCCTTTCGTCTTTAACTTCCTCGCTTTTTTCGGGTCATTAGGTAGCTGATCATCGCAGATCCATGCAACAATTGGGGTCATCAGGTCGTCACTTCAGTCCAGACGGTCATTTCCTTTGCGGGTTCAACGTCTATGCTCCGCTTTTCCAACTCTTCCCATAATATGTTATGTGGGAATCCTGATATCGCCGAACTGGTGACACGAGCTAGGGCGTTGTGTTGATTTTCTAACCTCGGTATGTGGAGTAACTCCACCTCTTCAAACTTTAAAAGTTCATTGTTCACCCTCGACAGGTAGGCTTTCATGCTACCTTCCCTTGCTTTGTAGCCTCATTAGACTTGGGAAACTACGAGTTGCTAGTCCATCTTGACCTTGAGGTTTTTCCCCCACTGGCATGGGCATACTCAAACAAGCCAACAGGGCTTCATAATAAGCCTCATTGTTCGAGGCCATGAACTTGAATCTCATGGCATACTCGAAGATGTCTTCTTCTGATGAGGTGATCATGATGTTAGCTCCATCGCCATTGTTGTAGGAGGAGCCATCATCGATGCTAATTTCCTAGCTCTTGGTCCAGTACGCTGGTTGCTCTGCTGTTAGGGTGAGTTCAGCTATGAAGTCAGCTAGGGTCTAGCCTGTGTGGTTCGTATGTGATGTCATAATCTATGAGCTTGTGAGCCCACACCTGCGACCTCCCAGAGGAGTCGAATTTGCCCTGAATTTTCTTCAGCGGTTGATTGGTCAAAACGATGATGCAGTGGGAGCTAAAGTATAGCCTCAATTTTCTCGAACTAATTACAAGTCCTAATGCAAACTTCTCCGGAATGGAGTATCGAAACTCTGGGTCCGTCAAGGCGTGGCTGGAAAAGTAGACTAGGACCTCAGTTTTTCCTTCTTCTTGAACGAGAACTGATGCCACTTCTTGATCTGGCATTGCCAGGTACATGAATAGGGTATCGCTTGGGATCGGCGAGGCGATGCAAGGTTGGGATCTCAGGTAATACTTCAGCCTTTCAAAGCAGATTCGAACTTGGCTCCTTTCCTCAGGGCTACAAAGAAAGGTGCACACTTGTCAGTGGCTCTGGACATGAAGTGGTTGAGGGCAACAATGCAACCAGTCAGCTTTTGGACAACCATGACACAGAGAGGTGACTTCATGTCTAGTAAGGCCTGAACTTTCTGTCGGTTGGCATCAATTTCTCTCTGATTCACCATGAACCCAAGACATTTTCCACCCAGCACACCAAATCCACAATTCTTTGGATTCAACTTCATTTTGTGACCTCGCAGGCTCTCGAAAGTCTCACGTAGATCAAAGACATGATTTGTGGCAACCTTGCTTGGGTACCAAGCCGTCAATATATGCTTCCAGATTTTGGCCAATCTGCTTCCTGAAGACCTTCTGGATCAACCTTTGAAATGTGGCCCCATCATTCTTGAGGCCAAATTGCATCATAGTGTGGGATTGGGAAAAAATATGTGTTTTCCCACGAAAGGGAGACAGGGCTCCCTCCCACACGGAGGCCCGAGAGCCTGTGAAAGTGAAGGTTTGGAGTTGCCACCATATTATAACCCAAATAGGGACAGAGGGTTGCTTGGGAAAAACTGAACTAGGTATTAAGGAAAACCATCACAAAACCATAGCGACTATGTGGTGGATAAAGTAAAAAGATCTAACTACAGATGATCTGGGTCGGGGGTTTAAGTTATAGGGTACGGACATCCAAGGTGGACCCGTTTCCCTATCCATCGAATTACTGGCACCTACTAATACGTCATTGTCCCTAATTTTTGAGTGAATTGGATGATGATCATGATTATACCAGAATTAATTGAAATGAAAGTGATTAAGCAGATAGCATGCCAATGTACAATATTGAAATAAGCATGTCAATATGCACATTGGAAATTAGCACACAAATGTATAAAATAGACCGTTGGACGAACATTTCTTTCGGTGTATGGCGGGCTTGGATACAGTAGTACTGCATACGTACTGCTCATCATGGGACTTGAATTCACTCACGAATCAAAGCCCTAATGTAGTTATATACAGGAGACGCATTGAGCAACTGCACAGAGCCACTCTGTGGGAGCGGGTAAGGATGAGTTAGCCGGTTCTTACTCAAAACGGTAATAGCCAAGAGGCAAATACATAAGACTCGTTCTAAGAGTCATATCAATTCGAGGGAGGGAGAGGTTGGAGTACGATCAACGTCACCAGGGACATAGCCGGAGTGCGAATAGGGGTATCCCAAGATATCAACTGAGATAGGTGGATTGACCCGAACTTGGTTCAAGCACATAAGTATTTGATTCTCTAGTATTCCCCTTTCAAGGGATGAAATGAACTCTCGGGTAGTAAAGGGGTTTATATTTGAATATGCGGAGTTGATGGATATGGTAGGCTTAATGAGATGGAGAGTTGCTCCATAGGAAGAGTGAACAGGTCCCTGTAATGGCCTCGAGCAAAATAAGAGGGGATGATAAAGATTCGTTTGCATTCAATCATTGGATACGCCACAAGACGGGAGTATATACTCCGTTGGGGACATTGGAGGATAGTCTTTGATGTGGAGGTGGTTAGAGTAACCATGATTGGGTACAAGCGAATGTTTGATTCTAACCTCGAATTCGGCACGAGGTCATTCCATACATCAAATGGACATGTCTGTCCTAAATCTAAACAAGAATGCAAGTGTGAGACAATTGATAATTAACAACCCATATTCGATCCTTAATTAATCCGGACTAATAGTCATTTAAGTCAAGATAGACAAAGAGGGGCGGCCAAGTCAATCGTCATCCCTGGGGCCAAATATTGGGCCGAAACAGATCAGTTTGAGCTTAAAGCCAAATATTTCCACAAGGGGAATATCTGCTTAGGAATTATCTTGTTTATAGATAATTCATAGGGAGTCAATATATAGGCAGGCGGTCTCGTCATGGCCCAAGATGATATGAGTGAACCTAATAGGTCAAGATTGAATCGCCGTTCAAATATAGTTTAGAATTGTCATCTACGTTCTTTGTATTATAAATGTAGAGTTGTATTTAAAGCGATGTCAAGCATGCAAGGAAAGAAATAAACACAATTCTACTATATGGTCTCAGGAGACAGTTTTGACATGGTCGGATGAAAAAAAGAAAATACCATCTACCAAAAATGGAGAAATGCTAGAAATTTCTAAAAATAGGAAAAGTGGTGTAAAATAGCCTAAGAAATAGGATAAGTGTCCTAATAATGAAAATTACTCATTTGAAGTTGGTCTTCACTCCTGGGAGTTACCAAGAGTCTTCTCATGGCATGAATGAAGTCATATCGGGGAATAGAGGCTTCCGGGGAACCATTTGAAGTTGGGTGACAATTTAGGTTAACGATTTATTATGGACCACTCAACACTTTAATTCTGGAAAATTGGCAAATGGACTCTAAGAATTATGAAGAAAATGTGAGAGCTAGGAAACTTGTTGAAAGACTATACTGGAATTTTTTTTTTTTGGACCAAAATTGAATTTATTAAAAATCTTCAAAGTCGACAGTTTAACTGGATAGGCACTGGGCTAGGCCTAATTTGAAAAAATTACCATAAATTGGTTAAAAATCTAAATGGACTGATTCCATATCCCAATTAGAGTTGTTCATGGGCGGGCCAGTCCATGGGGCCCGCCCGCCCAGCCCGCAAAATTAGTGGGCGTGGACAAGAAAAAT
>ONZA01003657.1:51723-70702 GCA_900322205.1 Kewa caespitosa
TTTTATTCTTTTATTTGACCTATGTTACCCATTTGGTAATTACCCCTCCCTTGGAAATTTTTTGCTTNNTTTTGTTTAATAATGGACTAAAAATGAATGGATGTTCAAAGTGACAACCTAAATAATATGAATCGCATAAACTTAGATTAACATTTAGGTTAAAAACACTATGAATAGAACCAAATTAATTTATGCAAACTTCCAGAAATTACAATTAGTGGCCTTCTTAAACGGACGAATTGGATGAATTCCATATTCGATTTGTACCACCACCCCTGAACTTAGACTTTGGTCGTAAAATCGAGGAGTTCAAAGATGGTTTCTTTTTTTTTCCAAAAAAAAAAGTGGCGACTCCAAAACACCCCATTTGTGCCATTTAGCACACAATACAAAACATAATCAAATCCCCCAAAACAGGCACCAATTTTGTGGGGGGACGTGTGCCTTATTTTATACTTCCGCAATTTTTCTCGCGAGAGGGTTTTGGCCCCTATAGCTTCAACTACTTCGGTAAGTTTCAAACCTTCCATTCTTTTGCAAGGCCTCTCAAGCTTCCTTTTTAAGCCATTGAAAATGGTTTTGTTGGTGGATTCTACCTGGCCGTTGCATTGAGGCCTTGCCACTGCGGTGAGACGAGCTTGTGTCCCCAACTCGGCTAACAGTCCTGTAATCTAAGGAGTGTCGAACTGACGCCCATTGTCAAATACAATGCCCCTGGATGTGCCAAAATGGGATAAGATGTTATCCGTCGTCCACTGATATAATGCGGACAGGCTTTGCTTCGACCCACTTGGTGAAGTGATCCACAGCTACAATGCAAAATTTTACTTGGCCGTGGGCTAGTGGAAATTGTCCCAGTATGTCCAACCCCCAGAGGCTGAAGGGGAGAGGTTCCAAGATCGGGGTGAGCTCGGTGGAGGGCAGTCTTGGCACTGGGGAATGATACTTGCACTTGGCACATGTTTTTACCAGGTCGACGGCATCTTCAGAGATGGTGGGCCAATAGAATCCGGCCCGGATGACCTTGGACGTGAGAGCGCGTCTGCCATGATGGGCTCCATAAACGCCTTCATGGAGATCGATCAGGATTTGTTTCCCTTGGGGTCGGGAAACACACTTCAAGAGGGGTGAGGGATACGATCTCTTCAGGAGTTCCCCGTCTCTATAAACAAACCATCGAGACCTTGCTTGCAGTCGTCTCACTTTTTCTCATCATCTAGAAGTAAAAAATCTCTCAGCCACGCCGTGAACGGAGTCATCTAGTCGTCACTTCAGTTGAGGATTACAACTTCCTTTGCCGGCTGAGTTTCGAAGCTTCTCTCATTCAGTTCTTCAAAGAAAATGTTTTTGGGGAATCCTGAGATAGCCGAACTAGCCAGGCGTGCTAGTGCATCGGCGTGATGAATCTCAGATCGTGGAACGTGGATCATGTTCACCTCTTCAAACTTCATGAGTTCGGCCTTTACCCTATGGAGATAGGCTTTCGTACATCCCTTTTGTGCCTCGTACTCGCTAGTGATTTGTGATACTATGAGCTGAGAGTTCATTTCACTTCGAGCTTTCTTGCACCGGCGGATTTGGCAAACTGCAATCCCGTTAGGAGCGCTTTGTACTCAGCCTTGTTCTTAGATGCTTGAAACCTTAATCTGATGGCGTACTCAAATAGGTCTCATTCGGGCAACATCATCATGACGTCAACCCTACTTCTGACCTTGCAGGAAGACCCATCGACTGACAGCTCCCAGTTCTCCCTCCAATTGAGGGGTTGGTTTCTAGGGGGCGTCATTTCTGCCATGAAGTTGGCTAGTGCTTGGCCCTTGATGGCGCTTCTAGGCTCGTATGTAATGTCGTAGTCAATCAATTTGTGGGCCCATATCTACGCTCGGCCCACATATTCAAATCGGCCTAAAATCTTCTTTAAGTGCTGGTTGGTCAGGATGGTGATTGGATGCGAGGACAAATACGGCCTCAGCTAACGAGAGGTGATCACCAGCCCCAGGGAAAACTTCTCCGGCGTGGAGTACCTATATTCGGTGCCAGTTAGGGCGTGACTGGTGAACTATACTAGAGTCTGGACCTTGTTGTGTTCTTTTATCAGGATGGAGGCAACATCTTTGTCCAACATGTCCAGGTAACGAACGGGGGCTCACTAGGTGCGGGGCATGTTATCATGGGCAACTGGCCGAGGTAACTCTTCAAACTTTCAAAGGCCTCTTTTGCCGCCGGCCCCCAACTAAATTTTGCTCCTTTCCTGAGCGTGGCGAAGAACAAAGCGCACTTGTCTACCGACCTAGAGACGAGATGGTTCAAAGCAGCGATGCATCCAGTCATCTTCTGAACATCCTTGACGCAACGCGGTGATTGCATGTCGAGGATTGCTTGCACCTTTTCGGGGTTGGCATCGATCCCTCTGTGGTTTACCACAAAACTCAAACATTTTTCACCTCGGATGCCGAAGACACATTTCTTGGGGTTCAGTTTCATTTTGTACGCACTCAATGTCTCGAACATTTCTCTCAGGTCGGTGATGTGATCATTCGCCAATCGGCTCTTGGTGATGAGATCATCGACATAAGCTTCCAGATTTCGGCCTATCTGACGTCGAAAAACCTTTTGTACCAACCTCTAGAATGATGCCCCGGCTTTTTTCACCCGAAACGGCATCATGGTGTAGCAGAAGACCCCATCGTCAGTGATGAAAGCGGTGGAACTTTGATCTTTCTTCCTCATGAAGACCTAGTGGTAGCCAGAGAAAGCATCCATGAAGCTCAAAATCTCATGGCCCGTTATGGAGTCAATGATCAGGTCTATCCGAGGTAAGGGGAAATCATCTTTTTTGCACCCTTTGTTGAGGTCGGTGTAGTCGACACACATCCTCCAAGACACATTGTGCTTTTTGACTAGCACAACGTTGGAAAGCCACCTCGGATATATGCACTCCTTGATAAAGCCTGCCTCTAGTAGTTTCTTCACCTCAGCGAATGCAGTCTTGCTTCTCTCCTCTCTGAGATGCCGACGTTTTTGCTTTACCGGCTTCATCTTGGGTTCACACCCTGTTTGTGCTCGATGAGGGTAGGATCAATCCCGAGCATTTCCTCTGAGCCAAATGCAAAAATAACTTAGAACTCGTGTAGGAGTTCAGGCAAGTATGTTTTGAGCTTTTCATTTAGCTTGCCTCCCACATAAGTGACCCTTTCAGGTCGCGTTGGGTCCAAGACGACCTTGAATTTCTCTCCTATTAGTTCTGCACGCTCGGGCTCTTTCATGAGTTCGGGATAATCAGGCCCCGACCTCTCCAAGATGAAGCATTGGGGCTCTTTCCCTTTCCTGCTTCGTTTCCTTTCCGTGGGTGCAGCTCTTCTTTTTTCGCTTTTTTCAGCTCGGGCTCCTTCACCTTGTCCATGATGACGAGCTTCTGCCCCCCATTCGTGGTGATGGGGTCTGCTGCTCCGCTGAGGGCAGTGGAGGGTTTGCTTAAACACTTGATGTAGCATTGCCAAGCTGACTTCGGATCACCCAGAAGTATTTCCACCTCTTCGTCATCGTTGTAGTAATTGATGGTTAGTATTGACATCATTACATTTGCATTGATGGCGGTGAGGGTGGGTCGTCATATTATGATGTTGTAGAACATGGGAATATTGACAACTAGGAACTCAGCGATGAGGTGTCGTGAAAAATTTTTTGGTCCTAGCCGGACTGGTAAGTGTACCGACCCGATGGGGTGTATTTCATTACCTCTAAATCCGAACACAAGATAGCTCAACAACATGCTTTTCTTGGTACCGTATCCCACCTCGGTTAAATAGTATGACGTGATATTGACCGAGCTACCGGTGTCTGTCAAGGTTCTTTTAACCAAGGTATTGGATACCTTGATTTCGACAACGAGGGGGTCGTCGTAAGGGTACTACATCTCCCTCGTGTTGGACTCGTCGAACGTGATGGGCTTCCCAAACTTGGGGGCCTTCTCGACTACCATGGTCTGGCCGAGAGATCAAAGGTGTGCTTTCTGGCCTTCGACATCACTCCTCCACAAGCAGAGAGCCATCATATATAATCGAGACCACATTGTGTGCTATGGCCTCGGAGTCAGACGAGTTGTCTGAGCTGCTTGCCCCCTGGCTCTACGATGTAGAGGTGCAGTTTTTATCTTTGAGGAAAGAGTTTGTCTTTCCTTCCTTGTCCAGTTTTGCCAAGTGTCTCCCTAACTCGCGGTAGTACCTTGTTGAGTGTCCATTATCGAGGTGGTAGTGGCAGAAGTAGTAACCTACTCCGTCGGCTTCCCTCATCGAGCTGGCCTTTTGGAGGAGGTTTTGGTCCATCTTAGCAAAGACAACCTCTTGATTGCAGTTCAGAATTTTGTTCACCTCGGGACTTTTAGGAACTTTGTAGGGCGGTTTGCCCCTGCCATCCCGTCCTCCGCCTCGTCCTTTGCCTCGGCCACCTCTGTTGCCCTTGAACTGTGGCTTTTCCACATTCAGCGATTCGTGCCAACGCCAATCCTGTCGTTCGTGACGAGGTGGCTTGGATTTACTTGGAGCGCTCCCTGTCCTACCGTAGACAAGATTGCAATTGGAGAGCTCCCAGGATGCTATCATCTGCATATAGATATCCCAGTGTCCGGATTGCTTTTCTTCTTCCTGTTCAGTTCAATCTTGATCTCGGTCCAATCTAGCAGACCGTTGATAAATGCACAGCTTGCGATTTTTTGGTCCAGGTTCTCGATCTCCAGACATCGATTAGCGAACCTCTGGACGTACTTTTTGGCGTGCTCATCATGCCATTGTTTCACTTTGAGCAAGTACTTGACAGTTTTGCTTTCTCGCTCGTTAGCCGTGAAGTGGCTGCTTAAGAGGTTAGCGAGCTACTTGAAGAAATAAATGCTTCCCCGAGCGAGCGAGTTGATCCATTTGAGGGCCAGGCTATCAAAACTGCCAACAAAGAAACAACACAGCACGGCCTCAGTTCGGCTGCGCATCATCATGGCGGCGGCATACGCCATGAGGTGTTCGGTCGGCAGGGTCGCAGCATTGTACTTCTTAATTTTACCGAGCTTGAAATCTTGGGGAATTGCCTGACTCATGATGATGTCTGTGAAAGGGGACTATGTGGTCAGTCCCGTCGGTACACCCGTGGTGGTGTACTCAGGCAATTTGCCAAACTGGGAGGGGAAGTATGGCTTCTTCTTTTTGGCATATGGCGGCGGCATACGCCATGAGGTGTTCGGTCCGCAAGGTCGCGCCATTGTAATTCTTAATTTTACCGAGCTTGACGTCTTGGGGAATTGCCTGACTCATGATGATGACTGCGAAAGGAGATTGTGTGGTCAGCCCGTCGTTACACCCTTGGTGGTGTACTCCGGCAATTCGCCCAGCCAGGAGGGGAAGTATGGCTTAAAGCTAATTCCTCCAAGATGCCTTTCTTCTTCTTTTTGGTGTATGAACTGACGGATGTCGAGAGGCAGCTCTTCCATTTGGACTATGTCAGTTTGTTTACGGCTATTTAGGAAATTCCGCTGGTCAACGTTGGCACGCTCTGTATCATAAGAGTGGTGCTTTCCAAATCTTTCAGGCTTCTTCCCCCTGGAGGCATGAGTACCGAGGGGAAGGTTAACATGAGGGGGGACGACCTTCACAAAGTGACTTCAACTTTCCCGACTTGAGATACTAAAGGGTCGGGATTGCATGACCTTGGTAGGGGTGGACCCTGATGGCTCTAGGCTGGGCTTTTGCATCCTTTCCTTTTTTAGAAGGGCTTTCAGTTCGGCTTGCATTTCAGCCTGTGCCTCACATCGGATACGACGGATAAGTTGTTCAAGATATATGCCTCTGGCATAGCCTTGCGGTGTGGCGGTGTGAGATTCAGCGTTGTCATTCTGAGAAGACATGGTTGTTCTTAGCAGTGAAGGTGTAGGAATATGTTTATCACTCCTCAATCTCATAAAAACCAGTCTAACTCCCCACAAAAGGCACCAAATGTTGCGGGATTTTTTCCATAGTGAGCCCTCGAAACGTCGAAGGGGTGATTGTATCGGATTGAAGAGATGAGAACTGATGAGATGAGTTCGGACTGTCACGTCGTCAACCTGCAAGAAATAGCAAATGTGAACTGCCCCTGGGATGGTTCCGGGGAATTGTCCTCCGATGCTTAAGTCAGTACGTGACTACTGTTAGCAAAGTGACAGGCAGAAATGATAAGGCAAGAGGGCAATATTTGCTGCGAGATGAATAGAGTAGTGTCTTGCATAAATGATTAGAGATTGAGTGTGTACCTTTTTCTCGAAAGTCCAAGGGTCCTTTATATAGGGTCCTTGGGAAATGTGAGGCCAATCAGGGCATGACACATCAACCCTAAAGAGCGTGGATCAAGGAAGATCCTGGAATTGGGCCTCCAGGCTTGGGCCCAATCAATCAGTGTGAGGCCAGTTCCATGGCGACCTGACGTCTCATGTCGTTCACCTCTCACGCCGAGGTCGAAGTTGGTCATGATTGAAAACGTGCCCAGGTCAGAAGATATCGTGACGACGTCAGGGCATATGACGTCGGAACAGTCTCAACAGGTAGCATACATCGTCCCCGTCCCGAAAAAGGATGGACGAGTAAGAATGTGTGTGGATTTTTGGGATTTGAACAAAGGGTGTCCGAAAGACAACTTTCCTTTACCCCATATTGATGTCCTAGTCGATATCACCGCGGATCATGAGCTCTTATCCTTCATGAATGGTTATGCAGGATATAACTAACTAGTTATGGCCGAAGAGGATATGTTAAAGACTACCTTCATTACCCAATGGGGGACGTATTGTTATCGCATCATGAATTCAGGTTAATAAATGCTGGGGCAACTTACCTACGAACGACACAAACCCTTTTATATTACATGATGTACAAAGAGGTCGAAGTGAATGTAGACAATATGATCGTCAAATCTCGAGGCCGAGAAGGGAATATACGCAATCTCCACAATTTTTCGAAAGATGGAGAAAATTGCTTAACCCACAAAATTGTGCTTTTGGCGTCACATCCGGGAAACTCTTAGGCTTCATAGTCAATTCTAGGGGAATCCAGGTTGATCCATCCAAGATCAAAGGGATCATCAAATTGCCTTCCCAGAAAATCGAAAAAGAAATAAGAGGTTACTTAGGAAGGCTTCAGTATATCAGTCGATTCATAAACAAATTGATTATTATATGTGAACCAATTTTCAAAAAGCTAAAGAAAAACATAAAAGTTGAATGGGACATCAATGCTGAAAGGCAATTAACAAAATTAAAGAATATTTGGTCAACTCATCAATATTGGTCGCGCCGGCGCTAGGCATACCACAAATATTATATATAATGGTTACGGAAACAACAATGGGGGCCATGCTAGCCCAAGAGGTCGATTAAAAAGAAAAGGCAATATACAACTTGAGCAAAAAAATCCTCGAGTATGAGACGCGCTATTCCACCCTATAAAAGACGTGTCTCGCCACATTATGGGCAACAAAAAAATTGAGACACTATGTGCTCAATTATAGAGTGCATATAAGATCTCGGGAAGACCCATCAAATCATATCTTCCAAAATCCAAACTTAATGGAAGGATAGCTCGTTGGACCGTCATGCTATTTGAATTCGACCTCAAGTACGAGAATATGAAAAGCATAAAAGTGCACGCCATTTCTGAATATTTGGCTAACCACCCAGTTAAAGACTTACAAAACAGGGAAATATGAATTTCCCGACGAAAACATCATGACGGCCGATACAAAGACTTGGTTCATGTACTTCAACGGGGCATCAAAGCAAAGGGGATATGGAGTAGGAGTATTGTTATTCTCACCAGATGGGGCACTACCCCAGTATCAGTAAAACTTGACTTTGAAGTCACTAACAATGCCACAGAATACGAAGCTTGCAGTGTGGCATTACAAGCCGCATTAGCGAAAGCGATTAAGACTCAGGGTAAACGGAGATTCGACCTTAATCATTAACCAAATCTTGAAGAAATGAAAGTCAAGAACGAGAGCTTGGCCCTTTACCACACCTATTTTGAGAAAATAGCTTAAAGCTTTTTTGAAATCTACTATACCTATCTCTCGAGAGAGGAAAACCAACTCGCAAATGCATCTCGCTAAGCTGGAATCTTTAATAACCATCCCTCCCAAAATCAAAGCGACGCCAATATACATCGAAAGGAGGGATGAACCTGCTCACCATTATGCCTTAGAAGTTGACTCCCTAGATAATGTCCCATGGTATGCCGACATCCTCAATTACAAGTTGAGAGAAGAGTATCCCTTTGGGTGTGATGACCCACGGGCACAAAGGGTCATTCGCCTTCTTGGTGCACAATTTGTTGTACACCAAGATAGATTATATAAGAAAACCCCATATGGAGTTAGCCTGCTTTGTGTCGACGAAGAACAGGCTAGACGGATAATGGGAGAAGTGCATGAAGGAGTATGCGACTCGCACATGAACGGACGCACGCTCGAAAAGAAGATAATAAGGCAAGGCTACTATTGGACTACGATGGAAAAAGAATGTACCCAGTATGTGCAACGATGCAAGCAATGCCAAATCCATGCAAATTTGCAACACATGCCGTCTTCAACGCTCTATGTACTGACTTCCGCATGGCCTTTCTCAATCTGGGGAATTGACATCATCAGAAAAATAAGTCCTACAGGGACGGGAAGACACGAGTACATCCTTGTTGCCATCGACTACTTCACAAAATGGGTCAAAGCAGCATCCTACTCAAAGTTAACTTCAAAATAAGTTGCGAAGTTCATCAAGAATAACATAATCTGTTGATATGGAGTCCCCCATGAAATTATAAGTTATCATGGATCCCATTTTAAAAAGAAAACTGCTGACCTCTTGCAAGAATACAAGATACAGCATCATTGGTCATCACTCATAGGCCACAAACAAACAGCATTGCCGAGGCCGCCAACAAAAACATTATGACCATTCTCCATAAGATAAGCGAAACCTACAAAGATTGGCCTAACAAACTTCCTTTCGCGCTTTGAGGGTATAGAAGAACCATTCAAACATACACCGGCACTACGCTGTATTCACTTGTCTACGGCATGGAAGCAGTCCTTCCCATTGAGGTTGAGATACCTTCCCTTAGGGTTGTTTTAGAAAGTGAAATTCTCGAGACCGACTGGGTAAGAAAAAGATAAGAACATTTAGTCTTGCTAGACGAAAGGCATCTAAGCGCCTTACACAATGTTTAAATGTATCAAAGGAGAGTGGCGAGCGCCTTCAACCAAAAGGCGCTACCTCATTCGTTAAAAGAAGGAGACTTAGTTTTCAAAGAGAACTAAGAACCTATATGAGACCCACACGGTAAGTTTAGCCCTAATTGGTCGGGTCCGTACCTCATGAAGAAGATCCTTTTCGGAGGCGCGGTCCAACCCATGGATTTAGATGGACTAGAGTTTACACAACTAACAAACTTAGACTAATTAAAGAAATTTTTCGCATAAGTTCCCAAGCTGAAAATCGCTAACGCCTATATAGTATCCAAGATAATATTAGGCAAGCAAAAAAAAATCCTTCATCATCTCGAACTACGTTTTGCCTGATTCCCATTCGGATATGTAGGTAACCCCACAAGGGCCCGGCTTATTCAAACAAATTAATGAACAGTTCTCTTTCCATAGAATATGTGCAAAAAATAAAACATTGGCAAGTATCCACTATGCTCAAAACTATGCCCATAGTGCATTATTGAAGGTCCTTCCATGCTTTGGGCTATGCTCGTAGTAGAAATTGATGGGCTTTGATCATCTGTGGCTTCAAGTTATCAAATATAATTTGAACCAACTAAAAAAATGCATAATTTTGGGAAAGACATTCTCTTTTCGGAAATTATAAAAAAAAAATTAAAAAAATAATGATGTTCCATCAAAACATTAATAGAGCATAAGTGATAAAAATGGTTAAGGTTTTAATATTATTTTAGACCTTAATAAGTTTATGTTTCAGATAGAGACATTCTCTTATTTCTAAAAAGATTTAAAACTAAAGGAGAGGAGAAGACACAATACGGCAAAAATAAAATACAAGATCAGCTGGGCCTATACCCAGTGATTATGGCAATATTCGCTGGGTACCCAGCGATTTTGCCCATATTTGCTGCATCTCTAGCGAAATTATTGAAATTCGCTGGAGACTAGCCTACATGTTCCAAACAGAATGCATTCTGGTGCATTCTAGTTCCAAAAAACAACAAGAAAAGCAAAAAGCGATTCAAAGAAATTGATGCAAACTTGAAATGACAATAAACAAAGATGATAAAGATTAATTTTTATTGCTTATAAATACACAGATACAAGGATTTCAAATGACAAAACAATTCCTAGAGTGGGAATTAGGAAAAAAAGTACATCATCAAAATCCTAGAACTAGGGACCCTGTGTATCACTCCTCCTTCTCCTTGGGAGGACGATGATCCTTCGGGGAGCCGTGCTATTGTTCCCCTCATCCTTGCCATGCCATACGAGATGCGTCTTCTTCCTCCTTCTGGGTGGAGCTTCTTCCATGGGACGAGCCTTCGGAGAAGGGCGCTTTGTCTTGGCTTTCTTCTTCGGGGGTAGGGGAGGTTTCTTCTTCGATTGAGTTGGAGGTGAGGCTTGCCTTCTAAACTCTTATTTTTCATTCTCCCTTGATTCCCTACGCTAACTAGGGTCCCTGGAGATCATCCACGCAAGGTAATGACCCGTCACAAATGGTGACAAGGTCATACGGGGCACTCGCCAACGTGGGCGCGCCTTTCAATATTTCCTCTAGTTGTCTAACACTCAACTTTAAACCGGGTTTGACATCAGTATCTTGCCTAGATATTTGTTAGGCTAAGCCATATTGACGCATAACCCGGGTGGGGTAAAACATCAATAGGTGGGTAAAACTAATGAGACGACTATGAGGGATTTCTTCGACACATCACACCATGGTTGGAAGGTGCCATCATGGGATGTGCCAACATATGGTGGGGTTTCCTCCTAGGTAGGTAATCTGTTCACCAAGGGCTTTCTCCTCGTAAAGACATTGACATGACGGAAATTGTTTAGGTGAATAGGCGACGAGGGCATTTGGTTTCTTCACCAAGCGAAGGTGTTCCAAGAGCCAAATCTACAAAAATAAGAGCAAAAGGGTCAATATTCATGCAAAATAAATATGAAACATGTGTAGAAAAACAACATGAGGCGCATAGACTCACTTGGAGAAGCAAAGGGCTTCCCGAGAAGTCCCCATCCCCATTGTGGACCAAACGATCCAAGCAAGCGAGCGTCACTCCAACCACGAGAGCCATAGAACTACAACCTTGTTCCATTATCTTGACAACATGTAAGAGGGATGCCCGGGCCATTTTACCATTTACCACAAAAAGGAAACGATAAAGAAGGCAAAGAACGAAGGCTCGTCATCGGAAAGTCCTCACCTTCCTATCATCTTCCAAAGGAGGAGGGGAGAAGTGCTCTATCACCATTAGCAAGTTCACTTGATCTCCTTCGAGAATGTCCTTAGCCTTTTCGTGCCCAAGGCCAAGGTAGTATTCATACAAGGACTCAAAGTTATCACCCAACATGGGGAGTGCCATGTTTATGTTAGGAAGAATGCCCACTATCGCCGAAAACTCTTCCACTAGAGCACATAGCTCTTTGGTCCCTCCTAAACGAAAAATATAGAGGTCTAGAGGCAAAAACTTGAGTGAAGCTCTCAAGAATACCCAAACAAGATTGACTTGCTTGAGGGTAAAGAAGATGGTGAGGTTAATAATGCTTAGACGTTGCCTTTCTTCAAGGGACATGGAGTTCATCCAAGCATCAATGGATTTCTCGAAGTAGTTGGCCATGGGTTCGGGAAGTGATTTGAGCTTCAAAGAGTTGAGAAATGGGGTAGATTTAGAAAATGTGTAGTCTGAGTGCAGTATTTTGCCATGCACGACTTAAATTTTTATTGCAAAGCATGCAAAAATGCTCGTAAAAGGAAAACGAAGCATCAGGCCTCGGCAACACCCAGCGAATATCAGCATATTCATTGGGCACCCAACGATTACAGCCTTATTCGTTGGAAGCCTAGCGAATACAATCACATTCACTGGTTTTCAGGCAAATTTTACCATATTCGCTAGCCACCAAACGTCGTATTTAAGTGATCATTCACTCAACTAGAGTTAATTCGGGGATTAGGCTTAAATCGTTTTTTACTTTTAATCCCATTTTCTCCCCCCTTGTAAATGCATTTCTTTTTATTTTGTTTCAATTTTGAGTTTATTCATTTTATTCATTATGTGTATATATATGTACATGGGTATTTGTTACAAGTTTGGACATATGGGCATAAACTTGTTATTCATCTCTTTTTATTTCTTTTCATTTTACTCATTCTTTGTTATTATTCTTTTATTACTTGTATATATGTGTGCATAAACACTAACAACAATTTAAAAATAAAACTTTTTATTGTCAATAGTACGTTATTTACAAAACAAAAAACAAATGTGCAAAAGGACCCACGAGGAGTCCACATTCACAAGGAACGGCCTAGCCCTCATTCCCACCTACACTATAAGGAGGTGTCAAACTGGCACACCTCTTGCGAGAAGGCCCCGCACCCTGCTGATCCTGTTGCATCCCCAAGATCTCAGCCAGCTCTTCCAAACCTTAACTACTGGGAATGACAAGCGAGGCCACAATGGGACCGCCAACGGACTCGAGATCCCTCGCCTTCTCCTGTGTTCGGGGTTGCTGGCAAGAATCGCCCACACGATCCTCGGCCATATGGGCCAAACGGATGGAACCTGAACCCGAGAGGCATGACAACCTCTATGCTGCGAATGGCCTTTAGGTGGCCTTGGCACTCTCGCCGTTGGCATCTGCTGCGGCCGGATGACCCCCTACAAGGGTAAATAGATAAAGTCAAAGACAAGAAAATATAACGTTGACAAATAAAAATAAAAAAGAAACCTAAAGATGTACCTCTCTCGCATGAGTACAAGAGGAGCAGCCAAGCTGAAGAGCCNNNNAATGTGCTTTTTCATGGCAGAGACGACCTTCAAAGTTGCCTTGGTCTCCTCCAGGTTCATTTGCGAGGTTGAACGAAAGAAAAGCATTATCAAAGGTGCATCAAAAATTATAGGAGAAAAAGTAAAGTTGGCATGCATACCCCACGATTCCCCTCAGGCAGGGGGAGATACTCGCACTCGTCATCCCGGATATCCTGGACCTCGAGCATGACACGAGTCCCAAACTCGTCTATATGGGTGATCGACAAGGTCGGCACCGGGATGCGCACTCTACCTTGAAAATAATAAAAAAAGCTCCATCAGAGTTCATAAAAACAACATTGAAATCCAAAAAAAAACAAAAAAAGCCATGTAAAAGTTTACCTCAGCAAAAAGAAAAGCGACCAGCATCAGGCGATCTTTGCACAACGCCTGAGAAGCAAGAGCCGGGTCATCATTGCTCAGCTGCTTGATGAAGTGGGAAAATGGAGCACCCCGCGAAGTTGCTCTGAACTCCCATGCATCGAGGCAGTCAACATAGAACACAGAGTCTGGAGGATCTAGAGGGATCTCAAACCTCCCAATAGTCTGCCTGGTCACTCGCTCACCGAGATACCATACGTGACCGAAGGGGCCCTCGAACAAGATCTGCTTCATGTCATGCTGCATGATGGCATGGCGTACCCTAAATGGGACACCATTCACATCCCCCCATGGGGTGTAGGATAACTAAAAAAGTCAAAATAAAGGGTATTAGATCAAAAGCAAGTGCATAATACAATAAATAAAACAAATGCATGCATTTCATGTATACTAGAAGTGCGGCGAACTCGTTTAGCATCCGCCGCTGCTTCGGGAGAGGAAGCTCTTCAGTAGGACCACGATGAGTCGTTGACTAACGAGCCAAAAGTAGAAAGACTCGAGGCTCGTTGCACCGTGGCCCAAAAACTAAAAAGTGCTCATACAACTATATCTGCAAAAGAAAAGAGTCACCAATACAAAAGAAAAAGCAAACAAATGGCTAAGAAAGAGGCACTACCTCGATCACCTTCCAGAAACCATCTAGAAGAACATCCTTGTTCTTCACTTGACGGCACCCCTGCCTCAAGTACTTCGCTAGGGTCACGTAGCCAGGAGCACCCAAGTTATATTTACAAATCCTCCCGATGTCCTCAAGAGCCAGAAGTTAAAAGAAGTAGAGACGACTACCCTTGTTTGTGAACAAGGTGCAGGCCAAGAGATAGGCGACAAAGAGCCGTACCATCTGATCCAAAGTCAGATCCTCAAGATGGTCTGTAAGAATGGCCTTACAAATGGAATAGGGGATGGCTCCATCGTTACGAGTAGAAAGCCGCACAAAGTCCACCCCAAACATAGCCATTAGTGTCTTCTACTCATGATAGAAAGAATTATCTAAAGGAACCGGCTCACTGATGAAACCAACGCTGCTGATCAACTCGAACTCGAACCGCGTGATCATCATCTAACCCATCAAAAGGTGGAAAGTGTCGGTCGTTTTCCAAAAGCGCTCCACAAGAGCTCGAACAATCAACAAGTTCACGTACTCGCAGCCGCGAAGTGAACTGAACCAAAGGGCCAAACCTAATCTCCTCAAAACGGACGACAAAGTCGTCATCGAGTGACCTAACTAAGTAACGGTACATGGCAATGACTTAGTTGAGACCAGTGTAACCCCTAAGGTTCGCCGTCTCCTCCTACGAGAAGATTATTAAAGTAATGCAATCACCAAAAGCGCACAAAAGAAAATTTACGATCATGGGCAATACACGAGTATACCTATGCACATATACAGCGAGCAATTTGGCATTTTACCGAACGATGCATACATAACATGAAATCATGTTCTAAAGCTATCAAACGTGAACTAAACGGTTCACCTTAACATTTTCTATCAATACAAACATTAAACGAGTCATAACAAGTGCATTTTCTAACAAGAAATCAACTAAAAGTCTAAGGGTCATTTCATCGAACACTTGGCGTGTGTGACTCAAAACAACATGTATTTGCGAAATTCGAACGTATCTACACCTATTCATCAATTAACCATTCAAATACATCACATGTACATTCTAAACAACATCGCAAATATATCACAGATTCATATACCAACCAAAAACTATCCCAAGTTCATAAATTTCGCAAATACGAGGAGAATGGATTCGGAGCTTACTGCCACGTGCCTTGCACGGTATGATAGGTGGTCATTGGCATCGTATAGGAGAACTAAGTGATTCGAATCCTGGTTCGAGTGCCATTCGCGCCAGACAAACCAATCCCCGGCTCGTAGCTCCTCCCCAACCTTCTTTCGTGTAAATTTCGGGGCACCCACGGGTCGACCCAGGAATATATAGTGCACCGGCTCCACGCGAGCCTCCTTCTCATCATCCCCACTATCAGGGGCACCTAAGACCACAATGGTGATGAAGAAAACAAACAGATCAAACCACCTTTTTATTTTCAGCCTCCAGCAAACAACCACCTTAAAAAGGCAAATTTCTTAAGAAAGAGAGAAATTTGTAAGTGTAAAGTGTTTGATTTGAGCTAGGGATTGAAGAAATGAGCTATGGTCTAATCAATGAGATGATTTGATCAGGAAAGGTGAGAAATCGAGAGAAGAAATGAAAGAAAATCGGGGCAGCGGTCGAAATCTGTCTCCCCACTTAAATCACACCTAGAGAATATCGGAATATTCGTTGAGCACCCAGCAATTATGATGATAATCGTTGGGCGTCCAGCAAATTTTTTCATATTCGCTGGGCCCAGCCAAGCTCCATTCAAAATTTTCATTTTGCCGCCTTGTATCACTACTACATAAAGGATTTACTACGTCGGTTAATTGAGGTTTTCTACGTCGGTTTCGTCAAAAAAAGAGTCCGTAGTAGTTCTGGAAGACATAAAAAATAATTAGTTTATTACGTCGGTTTTTCTAAACCGTCGTAATAAAGATCACAATATTTACGACGGTTGTTAAGAACCGTTGTAGTAAACTAAAAAAAATAATTTAAATTTTTCTTTTACAAAATTATGATGAGAATTTATTTTTATTTCTTTTTTGCTTTTTCCCTTCTGGAAGTTCATGATATTGTATTTCAAAAAAAGTAATATATGAAAGTGGGACAAAAAGAGAGACAAATAATGACTTTATTATTCATATACAAATTACAATTTGGAACTTGAATGGTTTAACTTACACACAGGACAAAAGGAACATAATTGATTTTGAATCAAAAAATTGTTAAAAGAAAAGAGTTACAAGGAAGAGCCTATATCTATTAAGTCTTCCCCTAAAAGTTAAAGTACAAAATTACAAATGTAACTTTGATCGACCTATGCTTGTGCCAACTATGGTCAGTAGATATCCCTTGATAATCATTCATTCTTCAACCTTCAAGCTCTCTTCTTTGTTGCAGCAACTTCTGCCCAGATCGAAGATCGAAAATCTACAAAATGAAAACCAAGAGAATGAGTTAAACTAAATACCCGATCCTTCAAAACTGAAAGGGAACTCAAACAACATGGAAATGGAACAAAGAAAGCACATTTAATTGCTAGTCACACACATGAACCAACCAAACAACAAACTAAAATTTAAGACTTACCTTTCTTGAGGGAGCGAGGTATCCATGGTATGAAGATAGAAAATAACACACAAAAAAAAACATGGAATCAAACGAAGGAGGGGTCTCTAATCTCGAACTCGTGGAAGGACAAACGAAGGAGGAGAGCATCTCACCGCCATGAATAATGACGTTGGAGTTGACGACAACCACTACGATGTCTATCATTGAATTGGAGGAAATAATAAGTTGGGTTGGAGTGAAGTAGGGAGATGATGATGTAGTAGAAACAATAAGTCAAAGAAGATAGTAGAGAAAGAGGAGGGAAATATGGAGGTTGAGGCGGATGCACAGAAACTAATGATCTTTAGGGTTAGAACTGATATTTTCTTAATTGTAAGAGGTTTATTACGTCGGTTGTGTGGGCACCCGACGTAGTATATATATTTTACGTCGATTATCATAAAGAACCAACGTAGTAAATTAAAAAAAGTTTCAAAAACTTACGGTAATGCCACCGCGCGGGTATTACGTCGGGTATTTTAATAAATGACGTAATAAACACGACGTAATACATAATATATGTAGTAGTGTATTTGTTATCTATACTTCAAAATACTAGAGCGTTGCGATTCATACGTGCGCAAATCGAGGGCGACACTGTTCGACCGATACCCGGATAGTTGATTAAATCGTAGAAAAAGAGAAGAGAAAAAAAGTCTTTCTTTTTGACTCAAGTAGTCGGTAAAAGAAAAAAATTACCCTTGACCCAAACGGTCAATAAAATATCTAAAAGAAACTCATTCTAATTGGGTAGTCAATAAATACCCAAATTCCATATTGTTCTGCCTCAGAAAGTCAATAAAATCCCCCATATTTATAGACAAAATCATTTCCAACCCCTGGATGTCGATAAACACCTAGAAAATTATTTTCGACCCTAGGATGTCGATAAACTCTACCAAGTATCATTTCAACCACAGGACGTCGATAAAGTTCCTCTAAATATTATTTTCGACCCCAGGATGTTGATAAACTCCTCAAAATGTCATGTGTGACCCTAGGATATTGATAAACTCTTCCAAATATCATTTTCGACCCCAAGATGTTGAGAAACTCCTCCAAATAACATTTTCGACCCTAGGACATCAAATAAACTCTTAAATGCAAATATTACTTTTACCCCAGGATGTCGATAAACTTCTTCTCAAACTTTAACCTTGACCCAAGACATCATTAATAGCCGATATACCGTAATAGTTGACCAAAGTCAACAAAACTATCCTCTACGAAGTATAAAGGCCTGTACCCTTAAATATGCAATTTCAGCTACCCATTTGGTAAGCTAACTGCACTTAACACTTAAGCAAAACTACATGCTTTGACCTTCACCACTCTATGCCTCGATCAAAGTGGGGGCTTCTGTTGACACCAAAAAAGTGTCGGCCCTATGACCCTATGATGATAACTAGCTTAGGGAACCTATCTTGGATATTTTTAGCATTCGAATTAATTAAAACGAGGTCAAACAAGTTCCAGGGGCAAAATGGTCATTTCACCCCACCTAGAGACTTCTAGATCATTCTCCTAACCTTGCCCGCCAAGAAAAGCCAAAGCTTAACGTGCGAGAAAGTTCAAACGTCAACGAATATGCCTTTATTCGCTGCACTCCCAGTGATTTTAGGCAAATTCGTTTGCTATCCAACGAATATCATCATATTCACTGGGCATTGGAGAAAATTTTCCCCTTGTTCACTGTCCGCTGATCTTTCATGACAGTTTCAAATCAGGCACACAGTTGAGTTTCCAGCTAATATCACCATATTCGCTGGGCTCTCAATGATTATAGGTTATTCGCTCCTTTCCCAGCAAATTTCTTCCTATTCGAATGGCCATGGTGCATTAAATTTTGCAATCCTATAGAAACTCATGCAATTACGTTACGGCATAACATCAATACATAACCTAAGCTCTGCAAAAATACCTCCAGCAACCAAAAACTTATTCTCTACAAAGTTTTAGCATTTTGTACGCTTATTTTTTTATATTTTTTTCATATTACAAAAAAGCCACCAAAAAGCCACAAAAATAAAAAAAAAATAACTCAAAAAAAAAATTCCACAAAATATACATCCAAAAACACAAAATTTTGCATGTTAGAAATTTCAACAAAATTTCTGACCTAAGGTAGGCTCCCGAGGGTACTCCCTTCCCAAGGATTGCCTTGGTAGGGGGTTTCAATTTTCGTTAATTTTATTTCATTTTATTATTATTTTTATTTCATTTTCTTTATGTCACAAATTGGAGAAAGTAAAATTTTCAATATTATTTTCTTTAATTTTAGACTAACATCTAATTTTTCTTTTTACTATTTTCTTTTTATTT